>QJPP01003421.1:57500-243907 GCA_003996215.1 Jaltomata sinuosa
GACCCGAGCCCAAAACCTCAACCTTGACACGAGCCTCAGCCCTATGCTTCAATTCGAGAGCCGACCTTAACTCGAGACTTGAGACTCGATCTTGAGCCAGAATTCGAGCCCCAACCCTAACTCAGAATCTGACTAGACCCGACCCTGAATTAAGACTGTCACCACCCCAATTACGGTAGGATCGTGCGGGCACCTACTTTAATCTATTCAGGTAGGAAAACTCTAAACCACCCAACCATGAACATGCAAAGGTCCCTTAACAGTTTCAAGAGTATTGATAAATATAATAACTATACTAATCTCAATAAATTCTTGTCAATTTAATACACATTAGTTGTTAACTATACAAAACACTATTATTTCTTCAAGATCTAGTCTAAGCCTGTACAAGAGCTGCTAAAGGAAAAATATGACAACAATGTAAAAGACACAACTCCGTCTGAAGAGTAGAGAACAAAAGTTGTTGATGGAGACTCTTCAACTCAAGCATGAACTTCAGCCAATCTGTCACATATCTACACCAAGAAGGTGTAGCAAGAGTAGTATCAGCACAACCATACGTACTGATAAGTATCAACGTCCGACTGAGATTAGTTCACATAAATCATGTATAAAAATTGATATCAAAACAAATACTCTACTTCAGCATATAACAAGATAATTCATGTAATTGTTCATATCCAAGTGCCTCTCACCTATCCCCAACATCCCAACACCTAATCCAATCAAAGGGTATTTTCTATTCCACACTATTTTTCTCTTGTTCACACCTAATGTTGCTTACATATCTAGGCTATGTGGTAAGGCATTGCCCACTATTAAGTTCTCCCAGCAACTACCAAGTCTAGTCACAACACACCGAACTTGTTCATCGCATAGCAGGTCTCAACCCCCTACTCAGATCTAGCAATTCACCCCCTCTTACCGATGTTTAACATAGAGTTCATTCGCAGGGTATAGAGTCATAATTTATCTTAATCTTTAATGCCAATCAATTTCCATAATTATCGAATCTTTTCATTAAGTAATTATTATTAGCCATCATCTTATCCCCTATTTCAGGATGTAACTATTAATCTAATCTGCTAAAAATTCCCAAGCTAACACAACAAGACTACAATCATTTCACATAGGCATCCAAAAATCACTACACTTTAATTAGGAGTTGTTCTAGGAATTATTCTCTTTACAGCCTAGCCTTCTCTGCGGTTCATGCATCACCTATTCATCATGCGCAAGATCTAAGCCTCAATTAACATATTTCCAATATTACTATACATGAATACCTCTCAAATGCACAACACTATTCACACGCCTCAGGGTTATTAATTAAATTCAGTTATTACCATCCAGATTTCGTGTTCGAAGGCCTAAGCATGTTGTCTTCATCAATTTCTATACCAAATTATGCTTACTAATCAAGTCTTGCAATTATTTAACAATAACCAATCTCGATTGCTAAGTTGCGGCCAAGATGTGTGCAACTTGCATGTCGTTCCTATCCCAAAAAGTCCAAAAGGAGAGTCACCGCGAGGAAGAGGGGAATCGGACCCATTTTCTGAGAGCTTTTCCTCTCTTTTCTTGCTTTTTTAGGGTTAGGAAAGTGTTAAAATATTTTCATGAGAAGGCCTCCTCTTTGGAAAAGAGTTTAGAGGCTGAACATATTAATTCAGGGTTCTACCCCATACTTTCATCGTGACAAGGACCTATTCATCGCGATGGACCATCACGATGAGGCCTCCTTTGCTGTAACGAGCCATTGCAATGAGCTTAGGCTCGTCACAACGAGGAGCGCTGACAACTTATCTTTCAACACATTTTACGCTCGTGCTTTATTTAAACAACTTAAAATGAATCCCACAATTTTATATAACCCAAAAATATTAATTTGATCATTTCTATCGTGACCTTTTAATAACGACGGGATGACTCATTACAATAGATATCAATTTACCAATCGTTCATCTTCAAATGAACCCGGGCAGAGCGTTGGCACGCGTTTACTAGTAACCAACTTAAGCCAAGTCATTAACCACATCGAAAAATGTTTTTATCAATCATCTCCTTGTCAAGACTTTAAGAAGCAGCTAGGCGAACCAAACATTTGGCACGAACAAAGTTTCCTTTACTCCTCTTCCCCAATATCGGGGGAAGGATCAATAAAGGAAATTTGGATTTAATACTCCCAAGGCCAAAGAGGCAGAAAATATTTAACAAAGATTTTAACCCAAAATGAACTGCGGACCCGTGTTGACTCATCACGGCGAGTTCAGTCTCACTGCGGCTAGTTGTCTCATCGCAACGGACAGGGTCTCATCGTGAACGAGCGACGTGAAAGTTTTAAGAATGGGAGATGTTTATTTCTCCTATTTTCAAAAATCACTCCCTCACTTCCACACAAAATTCTCTCAACTTCAACACACTTTAAGTCAATTTTTTAAGGTAAGAACTCTTTTCACGAGTTATATAATGATTAAAACATCTACATTTTATAGATTTGTATTTATCATGCTTGATTTTGTGTAAAAAGTTTAGGTTTGGGTACGGTACAATTTCTTGCTCTTATGGGGTAGATTTACGTTGTTAATGCATTTACATCATCCCTCACATCGCTTCCACAAAGTTCATGGAGTATTAGACTCAAATTAGGATGGTAATGGTAAGAAAATTTCTTGAATTAGATTCAAATGCTTGGACTTGCTTTTTGAAGTTTTTATCACCATAAAAATCATGTATAGGAGTAGTATGTTGATGTGTTATACCCGATCTGAGGGGAATTATGAAAAACAAAACACATTTCTAAAAATTCATCATTTTTCGAAAATGGTTGGCTAGGGACGATGGCCTCGTTGCGATAAACCATTGCTATGGGCGGATCTCATCTCAAAGACTCATCACGATGAGGTGATGTTCACCGCGATGAAGGTCCAAAAACAGTAGCGGTCTTAGTTTGAAAAAACTTTACAACCTGCTCTTTTTTGATCTCCTAATCCATTTAATGATTACTGAGTAAATCATTAATTTCCCTCTTGCAAATATGAACATGGCCGAAGGTGAATAAGTGGAGTATGAGCAATTTTCCAATAGGCGAGTCATCAGCGATACATAAATTAGAGGGCCAAGGGATTCATCTGGGAGAGGAGTCTCCTAGGTTTTGGTCCGGGGAAGGAGCCTGGTAGGCTGGAGATTGAGGAGAGGGCGCCTGAGTTCTACTGCCGGCTAGTGGAAGTAGGATGGTTGCCTCTTGTGCAGATTCCAGAGGAAGTGAATGAGAACTGGGTTTAGAAGTTCTATGCTCATATCCCCACGGCCAGCTGGAGTGTTCCCAATCCTATAGTCTATATCCAAGGTGAACACATTGAAATTTCTGCGGTGGAAATTAACAATTCTCTGGGGGTGCCAAATCATGATGAGATAGAATATCGGGCATGACGGGCTTCCACAGATAGGTAGTAGATGGTGAGGAAACTGGTGGAGGAGGATCACAAGGATTCAGTCCCTTGGGTCGGGCATCAAACGGGGATCACTAGTCTTTACTTTACCCCAGATGCACGTAAGTGGTTACATGTGGTGTCTAGGAGGGTCTGTCTTTCTAGAAACACTTTGGACTTGACCTTTGCTTAAGCCCTGATGGTTTTTTGTTTGATAGAGGGCATGCCGGTGAATGCGGGGGCACGAATCATAGGGGAGTAGAGATATTTTATATTGTTGCATACCAGGGATCTTCCTTTCCATTTACTTATCTCTACTCTGTGCAAGCTGGAAAATATGTTCGTGGAGCCCATTGACTGCATCACCCTCATTGATAAGACCTTTGACCTTCTAAAGATTAAAGGTAGTTTCAGTCGCAGCCAGAAGAAGAGGAAGATGGAGTCGGAGAGGCGGAGCAGTACTGGCTAGGCCGGTGATGGATCGAGGGCTAGTTTGTCATCGGGCAAGGTGACCTTAGAATCACTCGGGGTAGATGTGGCGGCGATGAAGACCATGGTGGAGGGCTTATCATCCATCCCACTGGAGTCAGTGCCTCTTTTGGCTGCCATACCTTCAGATGCAACAGGTACCTCCCTTCCTTTTTCCTCCTTTGAGTCCCTGGCACATGCCCAATTAGAGCTTCAGGAAGAGCTAGAGGCAGAGAGGAAGAAGGAACACTCTCGGGACAAGCTGATGGTGCACATGTGGAAAGGGATCAAGGACCTTATCAAAGGTTCCCTTTCAGGCAAGAAGATTCCCAAGGTGACCCAGGAGGATATTCAGGAGTTCTCCTTCCTCAGCAGGTCTATCGAGAAAGAGTCTAGTAGCTCAAGTGCCGAGAGTTGATGGAGCGTCTAGATCACTCCCCACCCCCTATCCCTTCTTATTACTATTTTATTGCCCGTGAAAGACCCTTATAGGATTTTTTTTTATCTTTTTGTACTTTCGAATGATTTTTTTTATTTCTACCATTTTGAATTTTACAGTGTCGTTGGTGGCACTTTTCGAACAATGGCCTTGTTTGTAGGCCAAAACTTCTATGACATAGCTTTTGTATGCCTTAATTTGCTTTCATAACTTGTTCAAGACACAATTACACTTGGCCATTTCATCTCACATATCACTTCCTGTTCATCTAGCCTATTCATTCAAGCATAACAAAAAAACATATACATAATTCAATCATGTTTGAAGACCAATCACAAATTTCATAATTCTACCACGTGTTATGAAATAAGACAGGTCTCAACTCCAATTAAATGCTAGGCATACAAGCTGCACCAAACTTGTTCATCATATAGTCGGTCTCAAACCCCTACCCAAGTCTAGCAATTCACCCCCCCCCCCTCTTTTTATCTATGTTTAACATAGAGTTCATTCGCAGGGTATAGAATCATAACTCGTCTTAATCTTTAACGTCAACCAATTCCCATAATTACCGAATCTTTTTATTAAGTAATTTTTATTAGCCATAATTTATTCCCTAATCCAGGGCATAACTGTTAGTCTGATCTGCTAAGAATACTCAAGCTAACACAACAGGACTACAACCATTTCACATAGGCATATGAAAATCACTTCAATTAAATTAGGAGCCGTTCTAGGAATTATTCTTTTTACAGCCTAGCCTTCTCTACGGTTCATCACCTATTCATCATGCACAAGGTCTAAGCCTCAATTCACATATTTCCAGCATTACTATACACGAATACCTCCCAAACGCACAACACTATTCATATGCCTCAGGGTTATCAATTAAATTCGGTTATTACCATCTACACTCCGTGCTCAAAGGCCTAAGCATGCTGTCTCCATCAATTTCTACACTGAAATTATGCTTACTAACCAAGTGTTGCTATTATTAAACCATAACCTACCTCGACTGCCAAGCTGCTGTCAAGATGTGTGCAACTTTCATGTCGTTTTCATCCCAGAAAGTCCGGAGGGAGAGGCACTGCGAGGAGAAGGGGAGTCCGACCCTTTTTTTGAGAGCTTTTCCTTTCTTTTTTTGCTTTTCTAGGGTTGGGAGAGTGTTGGGATGTTTTCAGGAGAAGATCTCCTCTTTGGAAAAAAGTTTAGAGGTTGAACATATTAATTAAGGGTTCTTCCCTGCACGTTCATCGCGACGAGCACCTCTTCGTCGCGACGAACCATCGCGGCGAGCTTAGGCTCGTCACGACGAGGAGAGTTGACAGCTTATCTTTCGACACGTTTTCCGCTCGTGCTTTATTTAAATAATTTAAAATGAATGCCATGATTTTATATAACCCAAAAATATTAATTCGATCATTTTTGTCGCGATCTTTTAATAACGAGACCTAACACCGAGTCTGAGCCAGAACCCGAGCGCCGATCCTAAACCAAAACTCGAGATCCGACCCCGATTCGAGACCCAACCTTGAGCCTAAACTCGAGCCTCAAGCCTGATCAAAACCCAAGACCTCACCCGGGGCCCGATCCCAAATTGAAACCCGACCCTAACCCATTATAGACCCAGATCCGAGATCTAACTCTTACCCAATTCTGAACCAAGTTCCAAGCAGACCCATAAAAAGAAATCAAAGTAAAATTCAAGCAATAAATTCTAATTAAAATAAAGCTTAAAAGTGGGCAAGTATCAAAATAAAGTGATAATCAATTTAAAAATGAATTATATTGGATTGGGCAAAAATCAATCAAATATGAAATTATTTTGTTGTGCCCAACTCATAAAATTTTAGACGAATTGAACGAGTCACAATTTTGAGTCATATTTAACACCTCTACTTTTGCCTATATGAGGGCTCCATTTTAGCTAATATATCTAGGGTGGGCATGGTACAGCAGGGTACCATATTCAAAATTTTAATATAGTAATTTTGATTTTCAACTTTTAAAACTAATATATCATTACAATAACAAATTAAATCGAAATGATTCGATGTTTTTAAGTTCGATTTTGGTATGATACACTAAATCGATATCATAATTTATTTGACTTCAACTTACATATACTCGTATATAATAATAAAGAACCATGACTTCGATTATTCAAGAAACGTCTCAATTATATCATATTAACATCTTATCCATGTAAAAATATTTAAAGGAAGTACAAATAATTTGCTTCTTTACTCAACTACACAAAAAAAAAAGCATTTCAATCAAGATACAATAATCAAAATTTCAAAGTCTTAACAACATTAGCCGATCTGATGTGAGCTACCAAATGGCAGTAAATAAGATGTGATATGTAATTTCATACTAATACTATTTTATATGTAACTAAATACTTGGAAACGGTATTCAATATTTTGGTACTTTTCTATAAATATCAAATATTGTACCGAATATCAAAATTTTCAAAATGTATACCAAATATCCTAATATCAGAACAGCGATTTCTAAAATTTCAATTTCAATAGGATAATTTGATATCTACCAAGGTATGCACACCCCTAGTCTATACTGAATCGAGCTTTGAGAGTAAACTAGAGATAACTTTCTTCTTCAATTTTTTTTTTTGGAAAAACAATTACTTTGAACCGTCACAATTAAGAATAGTTCCAAGTCCCAGTTGAATGATTCCGAAACTTAAGATAAAATGTCTAGCTGAACTGATATGGGACCAACACCCTAGAGAGAGCTATTATACACATTAAAATGGACGGTATCATCGTGAAAGAAAATGCCAGAAATTGGAAAACCTAATTGCTAGAAAAGCCATGTAACATATACCCCTCCATGAGAAATGAAGAGCAGGCTTAACAGGCAATTACTCTTCGATTACTGGAGAAGGATCACTTGTGTGCCCGAATATATCAGAGATACCCTCCCAATTATGTTTCTCCTTTGCTTCCCAATATCCACCCACGTAACGATAACAACCATCCTCATCCTTGCTAAACCATCTTGGTCGCCAACCCCTCTCCTGTAGTTTCCTTGCCTGCAGCAGCAATTATAATTTGGTTAATCAGTGAACTTTAGAATCACCATGGACTCCTTATAGACGAAATTCAACAAGTTGCAGAAATTGATGTGTTTAGGTCGGATAACTAAAACAAGAGCTTCATGATCATGGTCAACACGGATATTCTGAAGCTAATAGAAAGAATAAAATGTAGTGTAGTTGATATCTAAGTTGCTCGGACTCTCCAATAATGTTGCCCCACCCGTGTCGGATCCTCCAAAAATGCACTACTTTTGAAGGATCCGACACGCACCCGCTGACATTTTTGAAGAGTCCGAGCAACATAGGTTGATATGCATTCTGTTTAGCAAACTCTTAAAAAGGACGCTAAAGTTGTAGAATCTCTTCTCTAATTGTGTCTCCCTCCATTCCTCTTTCCCACACTCCCCCCAAGGGAAAACTGATTACAGGTGGACAAATTTTTCTGACAAATTTGGTATCACCATCCTCAAAACCTTAGTTGTTGCTATCCAGATGTAGGTTATTTGGCTTCAAAGGCCCTTCAATTCCACTTGGATAGAACATGGAGCAAAGCCAAAGATGTTTTAGCTTTCTCTAAATTTCTTCTATTTGCTTTCATTGCCATTTGAGATAACAGAAGTTATCACATATTGCACTGTGGTTCTTTGCACAGCTCCTTTATTCATTTTTTTGTTTGTTGTCTTCGGGCAAGCTTTCACTCAACTCGAATATCCTACCAAGTGCTTGCCACCTCCCACCAAGAACAAGCACACGCACCGGGTAGCTCTGCCACCAAGGCTTAGGATCTTAGGATGATGGGAAGAAATCACCTAGTATTTTTGCCTTTGCTGGGATTTGAATATGAGACATGGTCTCATCCCACTTCATTGACCACTAGACCACACCCTTGGGTGTAATTCTTTACAGAGTTCTTAAGAAAGACAGTAAGAATAGTGGCTCAAACTAGGGCTGGGCATTCGGTTATTCGGTTTTCGATTATGGGATAGGGGTACCGAAAACCGAACCAAATTAAATTCAGCTCGGTTCTTCCAATTTCGATTCGGTTCGATTTCGGTTTATCAAGTTCGATTATTTCGATTTTGGGCCTGCTTAATGGGCTATTTTCTATTTGTAAAATCGGCTATTTTTCAAAATCAAAAAAAAAAATTCACGTTTTTTACTTCAGAATGGACCATTTTTTTAATCTAATAGGCTTGTTGATAGTAGCAACTAGCAACAAATATGCTGCAAACGACACTACAGCCATAGGCCATAGCTCATAAACAAACATGCTGCAAAACCCATATTTCTCTAAAGCCTAATCAAATTCTTCATCTGCAGCAACCAAAGCAGCAACTCATAAGCAGCAGCTCATATTCTTCCATTAGAATTTACAGCCAAATATGTTGGCATGTTGCTTTGCTCGCTGCCTTAGTCGTCGCCGCTTGATGAGAGATTGAGAGTTGAGAAATGAGAGATGAGAGATCTGATCCTTTAGCTTTAGGTTTAGCCATTTAGTTAGGTAAAGAAAATTAAAAAGGCTTGGATAATGATTTGGGCAATTGGGCTTAGATAGGTAAAGAAAATTAAAAGTTGGGCTTGGATAATGATTTGGGCAATTGGGCTTAGATACTGAAAAATTAAAAAATAAAAAGGGCCCAAGAATATAGAATATATTTTTTAGAAAACACTACTTATAAATATTTCGGTTATTCGGTTAAACCGAATAACTGGTAGTCCAAAACCGAATACCGAATTATTAAGAATAAATAAACTGAAACCGAACCGAAAAACCGAATTAGTTCGGTTCGGTTTTTCGGTATTTATGCCCACCCCTAGCTCAAACAGATAGCAAACAGTGCATCAATAATATCTCAACTTTCAAGTTTAAATCCAAAGCAAATAAATATCAATATTGTGAACATGGATGGCGTTTGGACACAAAAGACCATCATTTGATCTATTTCTACATATATAGAAGAAGCAGGCTTTTGCTAGAGGAAATTTGCATATTTGAATCAAATGGTTGCCAAAATGTTCACCCTGTTCCTCATCATATTTTTTTGTTTCAAATGAAACTAATAAAAGCAGTGCAGTCCCAAACTACAGTGAAAAAGAATGAATGAGTACCTGTCTCTGTAACTGTTCAAGCCTAAGCTTCTCCGCATTAGCCAGCTCATACTCCCCATTCTCTAAGTGGCGCTGATCAGGCCTCAGCCTTGAGTCAGTTGGTGGAAGCTTCTCTCTTAAGCCAGATGTCAATTCATTTAAAGATATTGCAAAAGGAGTGAGGTTGTATCTTGTTTTGGGAGTAGATTTGTCCCTCTCCCACAACAATATGGCTTCAGTCATGGGATCATAACCCTTTGGCTTTGTAGTTGGATCTCCCAACACATAATACATTGCTTCATCCCACTTCCCCAATAACATGGCCACTTTTTCTCCTGTCTTGTTGTCTTGCACAAATCCATGAACCTGTTTTTCATAGAAGATAGGTGTTAAGCTTTTAATTTTGTTGCAAGTAGAAACATATGCGCCTCCATTCAAATTGAAATGGATGCTTACATACTTTTCATGATTTAAATGAAACTAACTGATAAGATTTAAAATAACTAAGATTTCCAAATATGCAGCAGTTCATCAGCATTTATTTATTAAATGACTTTCCAATAGGGCTCTTGTAATACCAGTTCATCTACTCGATCCTATTAATATAATCTGAAAAGATAGAAAGTTCTATACTTCTACACATTGAATATCTGACTACTTTATTGGATTTACTGAGTGGATATCTTATAAGGTTTATTTTTCCACATAAACACTAAAAGAATAGATAAAATCTATTAGTAATAATTATTACCTGATGAGGATTTCGATCAATAATAGACTGCTCCTTGAATTTGAGCTTGCAAGAATATTTACCACTGCCTTTGATCCGCATAGCGCCATAATGGTCACAATAGATTTTACCAATTATTATGTTGTAAATAGAAGTAGTAACCTTGCTCCACTGAAATGTCTCACCATCTTCAAATTGCAGGGTTAGAACCCCCACAGGATCAAGCTGAATTGAACGTCCCCAAAACTTCCCTTTGAGATTAGAATCTGCCCAGAATTTCCACCCTCTGCCCTCACAGTGGCAAGCAACAACCATGGGGTGATGACTAACCTGAAATTCATGCACACAAGATCAGGTATCAAAAAGGACATGCAACAGAGATATGTGCCATCTAGTTTGTTACAGAAGCAAAAGGGTTATATGAAAGAATTTTTTCACACAAAAAGTCCTACTTTTTCAGAAAAGAAGTGTAGACCCTTGTCTGGATAATCTGCCTCGTAGGTTTCACCAAGGAGAGGATTAAAAGGTTTGCATTGCCTGCCCTGAGTCGATGCATAACCAGATACAGCAAAAGCTGCAATCTTAAGAATTCTCATCAGATCATTTCCCTGCAGAAATAATTATGAAGCTCAATTACTTTATATAAAAACTTACTAAAGATGCAAGACAAAAATGGTCTAGGGAAAACCATTGGGGTAACCATGTTTATCAATACAAGCAATTTCAGGGACAAAATATATGTGAGAATTTACATACACACACAACACTAATTTCAAGACAATAGCAATGTGATACTCATGACTCACAACAAATACTTCTTTTTTATGATAGAGAAGACAACCCTTAGAACCAGCCGCAGCCTCAATACTAGGGGATAATGGGCCTGCCACTCTACTCTTCTCCACTTAAATACCACGCTTAGTTCACATAGCGCAGGGCTTGAACCTGTGACCTAAATCACAAGTCCTTCAACCTTTGCCACTTGAACTAAGCTCTGGCGCCACAACAAAAACTATTTAAGACTTCCCAATCAAAAAAAAAAAAAATTAGAAAATGACAACAAATAAGGAGCAAGCAGAATATTTAACTTCTAGGTGGTTACCAGACAAACTTATAGTGTCTAATATCTATATCTGATGGCAGCCAAATATTTGGAACCACCAAGGTTAGGACTGAATATATGCTGTAAAAACGCATTCTCTTTTTCCAATTTACAAGTCCAATAGGATCTTATAGAACAACTTAGATGAAAAGTGGATCGATTTCTCAATAGTTTACAGAAAAAGATCCAACCACTCAACAATAAGCTTGCTACTCAAAAGAACTCTGCAGTTTGCATACTTGTAACTATTTTCTTCAAGAAATAACCAAAATCACATAGAAATCCAGAACTCTTTACACTTAGATATCAAATACTGCTAACAGCATACTCAGTTTATCAAAAGGTTCAACTGATAGCCTATTGTGCACAGAACAGTAAGCCTTATGGCAAGGCAAGTGAAAATAACCAACTGAAATAGATAGTGGGAAACTAATTCAGCTGTTTCATCTGCAAGCATTTTTAAAAAGCTAGCCACCATAAAAAGCAAAGAGAGAGAGAGAGAGAAAGATGAGGAGTGACCTGCTTTCCCCACTCCAGTGCCTGATCAACCAGGTGTGAGTACTCCAAATCTTCAAAGCATTTCTGCAATGAAGATAGTGGCTCATTGAAGTACACAGGAAGGCACACACCAGACAGGTCTTTCCCAATATTATCCTTGATTATTGACCACAAACCAACTGGCTTCTCTTTTTCCTTTGGTTCTGGCAGACTATCCCTTCTTTTGATATAGGGATAACTGATTGTCTTTACTTCCATCTCCAATTCCCGTGTACGACCAGTAAGGGTCTCATTCTCAGAGGTTAATGAGCTACAAGCATTTCCAGTACCCTCTCTGCTGCGATAAGAAGCACTTCTAAGAGATTCAGCAGACAGAAAATCGTTTGTATCAAAAAATGCACCATCTTCTTCATCTGTTTCAGCATCCCCACCATATCGGCTTTCATTGTCAGCGTCAGAGTCACTAGCACTACCTTCAGACATAATGGAATAAAAATCTGCAACATTCACAAAGAGATTATGAATTGTTGAATCTTACTATAAACTAATATGTGAAAATTAAATCCATTTGAAAAGAAATGTAAGAAATTCCAGCAAAAATGTTATTAACTGCTCTTCAACAACAAACTTGTAGAAACCATCCTCAGCTGTAACAAGAGAAAGACTCTTTCACTTGGACACAACTTACAATTTACAGCAAGGTATAAGTTTTGAAATGGTTTCCTATAAGCTGCAACGTACAAAGTTAAAGACCCTTGATTTTCAAATGAAAACCTCTACCAATTTACAGACAAGAACAGTGACTACCACTGTGCAACCTAAGAAGGGATAAGGAGATTAAGCAGGAGGTTTTACAATAGCTGAAAACCAATTAATCATTTGTTTTATGATGTAACCCTCCCCCCTCTCAATCCCACAGGGGCAAATGACGGTGTTTCGCACTTTTCCCCCGTTGGTGGCTCAAACCCCAACCTCAAGGTTGGAGGCAGAGGGTCTCTTCCAATAGGCCAACCTTCCATTGTTTTAAAAAACGAAAAAGAGCGACCAACTTAACAACAACTTTCCTGGTTAGAAACTATTTTCAGACCTATTGCCAATACTAAGTAGCAGTCAAAAATTTGTATCCATTTTTCCTGATATTAAGAATACATTTTGATTTATTCCAGATCCCAAAAAGATCACCTGCAGTAACATGGCATGTTAACTAAAATTGAACTACAAATGGAATGGTGGTCCACAGATACACAGATTTTTGGACTATGCAATGCGCATAAGTGCTTTATGTTCCCCAAATTTAAAGTTTATAGGATAATCAATAATCATTAATGCATCAGGAGGCTCCCGACCAAGTAAACAAGCCATTCTCAAAGACCAAAAGCTATTGGGAACATACTGTACCAGATCTAAAAAAAATTCAACATTATTGATATACAGAAAAATTGGACAAATATCTGACTGTAAGGTATATTAAAGGAGTGGGAGGATAGGAACCAACCACTAAATCTTCGACCTTGTCCACAACATGAATCTCGTTCTTTTGTTTCATCCACAACAGTTGTTTCCAGCTCAATTTTATCCGTCTGCAAGAAAGAGTGAGAACTAAGAAGTAGTACCTTAATGTTCAAGTTGTAAAAGAATCCCAAGTCAACTGAAAACTAAGTAGCAATTGAAACTTGGGGCTCAAAACAAGCCAGAAGGAAATGAATCAAACATCAGTAGAACATAACTATAGCTGACAAGCCCATACATCAAGGGACAATCTCAGTTTCACAGGTGGATTTCTCTTTCTTACTTGGCGCTAAAATAAACCCCGTACTTCTTTCTCTCCTAAATCACATGGATTTTCCATTTTCTTTGTGGTCTCAAAAGCTAAGCAGAGGAGTGATGAACAAAAACTTGGAAAACAAACTTGGAGAGCATTGCAAACCTTTCAGTAAACAGCAACCAACCCACCTTCTCCTGACAAGTTTAAACTTTGATTTTAGGGGCATAATAGTGAAGAGATACCCTATTGACCAAGGAATTCAAGAATGGCATTGACTCCCATTGCTGGAAATCCTTTAACTCAGAATCCTAAAGACACTCTTATGTTTTCTTGAACCCAGGAAGTCTAGGCTTGAAAATAGAAAATAAGTAGGTGTTTGGCCATGTTTCATTGTGAAACTAGGAAAAAGTAGCTTTTGTTTTCAAAGTGAAAAATGATATTTGGAAATTGGAGTTGTGTTTGGCCATGACATAAATTAGAGTTGTTTTCGAATTTTTGTGAGTAATTTGGAGCGAAAAAAAGTGAAAACAGTTTTCTGTTGTTTTTGGAACTTCCGAAAATTCTTGAAAAAAGGTGAATACAGAATTTACCGAAATTTTATGGCCAAACGTGTTTTCCAGAGTTCAACTCTAGAAAAAGTGAAAAAAATTCCTGGTCAAACGCCCGGAAACTCGGGGCATGAATAGAAAGAACAGACGAACACCAAAATGATAACAAAAGTAATTCACTAAAGGAAATTTCAAGTATAAAAAGAAAACACAGACCAACATTAAGACTCTTGTTTCCTTCTCTTAAGATAAAAGCTTTAAAAAGTTTAAATTACCTCCAACTGTCTTAGAGTGTCCAGAAGCATGATATGCTTAAGTTGAAGAGCCTTCATCTGATTTTGTAGCTCAGCAACCTCATGTAGCATGATAGACTCACAATCTTTTATCACTGCCTCACCAATCCCTTCTTGCCCCAATCTTGATCGCAGCTTCTCTGTTGAAACAATAAAATCTTCTGAAGATGCAAAATCACCACTTGACAACAACCTGGGGAACTGATCTTTAGCAACCCCAAGAGCCTCAATCCATGTGGTCCTATCCTCTCTTGATTGACATCGCAAATGGAGCGTCTTTGTTCCCGTGAATATAGAAAGCCTTTTGTCATCTGACTTGCTTGCTCGAACTGAGGAGACCTGTATGATATGTTGTTGTATTTTGCTAGTTGATCAGAATATATACCCACAGCCAACCACAAGTAGAAGTAAGGAAACTGATACAGGCATACTTTCAGAATCTGTATGGACTAATTTATGAATTGCATCAAGGATGCTTGAAAATTACAAGAATTAAGCAAATCAGCAACCAGTGAAGTAATTCATTGTCATCTGAGATGATTTATTCACTTCTCATATGTTGGATAAGACGATACTTTGGTAGTAGTGAAAGCAGGCATTTACTTTCCTCAACAAAGGAAAAAACCTTAGACATTTGTCGTAGGATCTTCCTCTTAAGATAATCATCCTTCATTTCCTTCATCCAGCATGCATTGTATCCAGTAAAAGATTTAGTTTCCTCAATCAATACACTATTATTGGAACATATAATTATGTCGTTTATTTCCTACCAGGCATATGCATGCATTTGCATAATGAATTTTACAAACTTTTTTGTTCTGCTCTTAGGATACCTAAGCCACAATTTATAGGAACAGAAGCAAAAATTAAGATAAATTTCCTTGATCTTTATCTTGTTGGTGCATTTCTGCATATTTTTTTCCTATAGACTAATTTCCTGTCTACAGACTCATAAATCAAACTTTGCATTTTTAAGATAGTCAGCGCAACCCATTAAACAAACAAATTGATACATTGCATGAGTTGTTCAACTACTTTATTTCGGATTACATTCCATTAATGCCGGAAAAAGCTAACTCATATATCACAAACTAACTTACAGTTAAGACAAAACTAAACAGTAAACAAACCTTCAAATGTATTTCCCCAAACGGCTTCCACTTGTTAGATCCATTCAATCGATTGTTGTTCACATTACCCTTCCTCATATACCTCCAAGACTCATCCCCGATAACCTTTAACCCCTTTTCTTTCCCTGGACTCATAGCAATTTTATCCGGTCCATGAACCTTGTAATATGACAACACCCCATCTTCAAGCACAAACCATCTCGCACGCCATCCTTTTCCATAGTTCACCCATTTATATAGCACTCCAGCTACACTGACACTTCCATTTCCGCAACTGTGCCCTTTCGAATCATTCCAATTTTCTTCATTTTCATGAACCAAACCCGAATCCGGGTCCGTATTCACCTGTGCATTTGTAAGACTCTGTCTTGAGCTGAAACTCACCGGTTTCACAGCCACATTGTTATCAAACCCTAGCTGACTTTGAGTCACGGATTGTGACTTTACTACCGTCGGATTTCCTTTATCACGGTCGATCGACACCGGTGCAATGCAACACAGTGGATTCATCTCCACAAGAGACCAAAAAGAAGAAACTCAAGAAGGAAAAAAAGAAAAGAATCTCAATTCATCTGAAATAATGCAAATCCATCAATGCTGAAGAAGAACAAGAACGATCTCTTAAAAATCGGCGACACAGAGAAAGACAACTGCTGATCTGATTCTCTTCCTTGTCTGAAAATGCGAAGCAGAGCAACCGATCGGAGATCGAATCGGCGATACAACCGGAACAGTTCTGATATGACATAAGATCGAAAACCTATACGTAACAGCAAATATAAACTCCTTTTTTATTATTATTAATTAATGTATTTGCCAAATTTTGCATATAATAATAATAGTAATTATTTATTTCAAATTATAGATATCAGTATAGGTGAAGCAGCTATAGATATAAAGGATGTATAGAGCTGAAGAGCTTTTTACAGATCCATTAATGTCAGTGGTCAGTAATGGAGTGGGAAGAGTACAAGCACAGGGGAGGGTGCGTAGGTTAGCAGAGTCTGCAGTGAAAGGATTTAAATGCATGGGGCTTTTTCTTTTTGGACTGCTTAGTGTAGATGTAATGATTGTGCAGACAGCTAACATGCGCAGTGATTAAAATTGCCGGGCCCCATCTTTTCCAATATCTTCTGTCAATTATTTTATTCCCTGCCCTTTTGATGGCGTTTGATTCATGTTTTAAATTTGAATTATAAAATATAAGTAATATTAATAATGTGAAAATTATTAAAAGTAGTGGCTAAAAATTAAACATGAAAGTTAAACTGCTAAGGCCATTTTCAACCGTACTCTATTTTACTATCTATATATATATAGAGAGAGTGAATAGAGCAACTTCAATCACTCTCTATTTTATCTTTTATTTTATTCTTTATTTTATTTTTTTTAATATTATATTATTATTTCTATTTCAATTATATTTTTTATATTTTAAAATAAATTATTTCGTCTATGTTTATATAATCACCACATATTATTTATATATTTTTTTAAAATCTTCATGTAATATAAAATTATTTTTTACCTCAAATTTTTAAATAAAATAAATTTTAAGCAATTATTATATAAAATACATATTAATGTACCATTCAAATAAAAGTAAAATCATAAATGAAATACAATTAAATAAATATTACATCTTAAAAAAATATTCAACTTTCAAGATTATTACGTTGCTCCCATAAATATTCTACTAATGCATTACAAAGTTCAAAATGAGCATTTTTGTCCTTAACTTTTTTATGTCTGGCTAAAAATTGTTCAAATAAATTATTTTCATTTAGATTAACAATTGCATTAGTTTTAGATTAAATTATAAATTAATTACTCATTTTATACGTATTTTTTTATGTGATGATATTTTTTCACAACTATAAATTATAATAAAACTAAATTATATCTTAAATAAAAATATTATTTATGAAAATTAAATAAAAAATAACATAAATTAATATAAATTTAAAATTATATTAAAAACTAATTACGAATATTGGGGACTTAATTAATGGTCTTATATAATTTAAAACACGTAAAATAAAAATATTGAGTATTAAAAATAATAATAAAATAATAAATAGTAAAATAGAGAGGATGGATAGTAGTTCTCTAAACTTTCTTTTTGTTTTGAGATTGGGATCTCGTTGTGATGTCATTCCTTTTTCTTTTTCTTTCATTTATACTAGCTCTCTATATTTAGAGAGCTACTATTCATCCTCTTTATTTATGGAGAGTAAAGAGTAAAATAGAGAGTGGTTGGAAAAATCACTCTCTATTTTTACTCTCTATTTATAGAGAGTAGAGAGTAATTTAGAGTGTGGTTGGAGATGGCCTAATAGCTTAGTAATAAATTTAGAGAAATTAGTATCCATGTCTAGGGGGTTCAAAATCGAACCATAATTATAACTCAACTGCAAAATAAGTTTATAGATTATTGGAAGGAAAAATTAGAAGGTATACTTAAGTTATACATTGTATTTATCATTCATAGCTACATTTTCAAAAAAAAATTACAATTCATAGTTATACTTTATATTTTGTAGGAAATACACCTAAATACATTTCTGCTTCATCGAAATTCTCGCCATCTTATGTTGATACAAATCTGCGTCAGAGTCATCGTCTGTGCATTGGACTCTAGTCGGCTTCCTAGTCTAGACCCAAATCTTTGCTAAGATTTTTGCTATTTTTAGGGAAATCTCGTAGAACCTTGAAGCTTGTTCATGGTTGGACAAAAACCATAGATCTGGATCCATGGTTGGAAAAATAAAAAATCATGTGAAATACCTCTTGAATCTTGCCCGTAGCTGGGAAGATTTAAAAAAGAGCAATTTGTTCTATATTTTGAGGAAGGGGGATTTTTTGACATTAATTTTTTTTCCAGATTTGGGATGTATTTTTGTATTTCGCCTATACTCAAAATAATAACAATTATAGGGGGGGTCAAGTTGTTGAGCCACACTATAAAAGTGTGGGAGAGAGTGATGAAGTAAATGGTGAGGAAGAGTGTGTCTTTTGAGAACCAGTTTGAATTCATGTTGGGATATTGTAAAACAGAAGTCATTCATCTCGTGAGGAGACTGATAGAGCAGTATCAGAAGAGAAAGAGGGACTTACATATGGTATTCATTGACCTAGAAAAAGCATTTCCTAGGGAGGTCCTATAAAGATGCTTAGAGGCCAGAGGTATTCATGTGGCATATACTAGACCGATTAAGTACATGTATGGAGTCAAGACTCGAGTGAGGACAACGTAGGAGACTCAGAGCACTTCCTGATCATGACGAGATTGCAACAGGGTTCAGCTTTTAATTCATTTCTTTTTTCCTTGGTGATGGATGAACCAACGAGGTATATCTAAGGTGAGGTGTCTTGGTGTATGTTATTTGCAGACAACATAGTACTGATAAACGAGACTTGCGTTAGGTTTATCATTAGGTTGGAGGTTTAGAGATAGATTTTGGAGTCTAAGGGGTTCAAGTTTGGTAGGGTCAAATAGTGTGCAAGTTTAGTGATGTATCGCATGAGGGTAGCGTGTTGATACACAGGACATCTCCAAGAGAGACAATTTCAAATATCTTGGGTCTTTAGTTTAGGGGAATGTGGAGATCGATGATAATATCACAGATTGTGCATGATAGATGAAATAGAGACTCGCCACTGAAGTCCTGTGTGATAAGACTGTACCACCAAAACTTAAAGGAGAGTTTTACAGAGCAATGTTTAGGCCGAATATGTTGTATGTGGAAGAATGTTGGCTAATTAAGAGCTCTCATGTTTAGAAGATAAGAGTGGCGAAAATAAGAATGTTGAGGTAGATGAGTGAACATACTAGAAGAGATTAGATTAAGAATGAAGATATCCATGATACGGTAAAAGTGGCCTCTATGGTAGTGTCACAATCTAAATGGACTGTGATTGGTACCCACACTAGTTCTCTGGTGGAAGAACCAACTAACTCAAGCCTTAGTCTTATACTTAACCAATTTTAAAAGCGTAAATAGGTAAGCCAGTCTGAATTATTAATAAATGATAATTCTCTAATATAATATAAGAAATAGTACGAAATTCAATAACTAAAATATCCCCAAGAACTGAAAGTCATCATCCAGAATTCTAAACCAACATAGTCTAAGATATCCAATAAGTACCAAAAATAGTAAAGTAAGAGAGTTCTATTATCTGAAAAAAGGACAACAACTTGTGGAGGATCCATGGCAGTCTGAGAAGTAGTTCTCACCTTTGGATCTGTAGTCAATCTCTCTACTCTAACCGATGTCACGTCTCAGCCTCTGGAACACGGTCTGCACTCAATAAAAGAAAAGCACTGGTAGTATCAGTATAACACACTATGTACTGGTAGGTTTCATAGGTCGACCCAATAATATAACATGAAAGTATCAAGACATATAACAAGTAGAAGAACTTCAACACTTAGCATATAATGAGTCATTAGATAGTCTTTTCAGGTCAATTCAACAACAACAATCTCAATTTCACAATTCACAGAATATCATCATAAGAGGAAAATGAATAATCACTTTTGACAATTATCTCACATATCACTATGTCCATCAATCTTTGTTTATATCGCCTATGTCTCTAGTCTCACCTCAGTTCTCAGCCAATTCACTATAGAAAATAGTATAATAATACAAAACAAGATAAAATGGTGTACACACATGCTATGTGTCTTATTTTTGCCCACTAGTCATGACCTGCAGGAAACTCTATGTGTTCATGTACCATACCAATGTGGTATTCGATCCATAGCAACTGTATCGTCATCAATATATATATAACTAGGCTCTCAGACCTAATTTCCCCAAATATATTCAGTGCCCAAGACACTATCACACTTAGCCATTTCAGCTCACTTATCACTTCATGTTCATATAGTCTATTCATACAAGCATAACAGGAGAACACATATAATTCAACCACGTCCGAAGATCAATCACAAGTTATATAGCTCCATCATATAATATGAAATAAAATGAGTCTTAACTCCAATTCAAACCATAACCTATCTCGAGTGAAGAATCAGCACCCGCAAGCTAATTCACAATGGTCTTGCCTCTCCTTAACACCTCAGAGTGATCCAAGTCTATAAACAATAATAATATAGGAGTAGTTAATCATCTACCTTTTATTTTAGGCCTTGGGAATCTAACTTAATAATTCTACCCATTAAATGAGGTTTGTAGCGTTCCTCAAGGTTTAATTAATCACTAATTAGACCCATTACATTTATAGAATCAATAACTAAAGGTTTCTAATCAAGTTCATGCCCTATTAGCCATTTTTATGCCTAAAAGTCTCACTTTTATGGAACCCAAGGTTCCCCATTAACTTTAATCAAGTTAAATATAATTAATTTCATGCTAGGAGAACAAAATATACATCCTAGGATTAATTCTAGGTGATTTCACACTTACCCATAGGGTTCTTCCTCAAGTTCATGCTTCTAGGGCTTAATTATGAGAAATTGCCATAACCCAGATGGAGTCGTGATTGACACTCACACTAACCCTCTAATGAAAAAGCCAAATAACCCAACCCAACCCTCTAATGAAAGAGCCAAATAGACACCACACTACCACACAACATCACATGAAACATGAATCACCTCTAGGGCACAATACTCTATATTTTTTTCTAAGCTCACCCTAGCCTGAGATTTTTAATTCTTACCTTAGGGACTTTTCTAGCCAGGTACTTATGCCCTATTTTGGCATAATGACAGAACATGTTATTACATTAGATACCAATTAAATAATCGTTCATCCCCAAATGACAACAAGAAAAAAATAGGGGGGCAAATGAAGGTTACCTGAATCGGTGAACAAGTGAGGATACTTGTCCCATATGTACGCCTCAGTCTCCCAAGTGGCATCCTTTCCACTGGACTTTCATAGATGCAATTTCCTTAGTTCTCAACTTTTGGACATCTCGATCAATAATAGCAATGGCCTCCTCTTTGTAAGAGAGGTTTTTATCCAATAGGACCAAATCTTAGCAAATAATATTGTTACCATCTCTGTGGTACTGCTTAAGAATCAACACTTGGAATACAGGATGAACTCCCGACTGACTAGGCAACAAGGCAAACCTATAAGTCACTGGCCCCTCCCTCTAAAGAATCTCGAAGGGCCTAATATACCTCAGACTTAACTTGCCACACTTGTCAAATTTCATAACACCCTTCGTGGCTGAAACCTTGAGCAAAACTTCTTCACCTTCCATAAAGTGCCTATCCCTAACCTTTCTGTCTGCATATTCATTCTGCTGGATTTGAGCCGCTAGAATTTTTCCTTGGATGAACTTCACCCTTTCCATAGAGTCCTTTACTAGGTCTGTATCCAAAGGTTTTGCATTAAATGAATCAAACTAGCCAATGGGAGATATACATCTCTTCCCATACAAAGCTTTAAACGCGGCCATATCTATACTCGAGTGGTAACTATTATTGTATGCAAACTCCGCCAGCGCTAGTTACTGATCCTAATAGCCTCCAAAGTCTATCATACATATGCAAATCATGTCTTCTAACACCTAAATTGTATGCTCAGACTGCCCGTCACTCTAAGGGTGAAAAGTTGTATTCAGGTCCAACCTTGTCCCCAACTCTTCGTGCAACTTCTGCCAGAAATTGGAAATGAATTGGGTGCCCTTATCAGACATAATGGAGTTAGGCACCCCATGCAATTGGACAATCTCATTCAGGTAGATCTTGGCCAACTTAACCGCATTATAAGTCACCTGCACATGGATAAAGTGTGCATACTTCGTCAATCTGTCAATAATGACCCATATCAAATTGTGTTTTCCCAAAGTCTTGGAAAGGCTAACCACAAAATCCATGGCTATTCTCTCCTACTTTTGTTCAAGAATGGACATTATCTGAAGTGTACCCCCAGACTTCTGATGCTCGTATTTCACCTACTTGAAATTTTGGCACTTGGCCACAAAGTCTACTATGTCTTTCTTTATTCTGCCCCACCAGTAATGTTGCTTCAAGTCTTGATGCATCTTGGTCACACCAGGATGTATAGAATACTTAAAACTGTGAGCCTCTGCTAAGATAGTGGGAATTAACTCCTTAACACGAGGAACACAAACTCTCACTTTAATCCTTAGAACACTTTCATCATCAATGATGGCTTCCTTGGCCTCACCATTCAACACCTTGTCATAAATTCTACTTAATTTTACATCATGAAACTGCTTACCTTTGGTTTGCTCAAGAAAAGAGGACTTTGCCTTTACACATGCTAGAAAACCACCCTTTTCAGATACTCCCAACCTCATGAAGTTGATAGCCAGAGCTCGAATGTCTCTAGCCAACGGACGTCTAGCAATGTTCAGGTAGACCAAGCTACCCATACTCTCAATTTTTTGGCTTAAAGCATCAGCTACCATATTAGTTTTACCCGGATGATACAAGATGGTGATGTCATAATCTTTAAGTAATTCTATCCACCTCCGCTGCCTTAGCTTCAAGTCTTTCTGAGTGAAGACATGCTGCAGGCTATGGTAGTCTGTGAACACTTCACAATGAACTCCATACAAATAGTGTCTCAAGATCTTGAAAGCAAATACCACTGCAGTCAACTCTAAGTCATGAGTAGGATAGTTCTTCTCATGCACCTTAAGTTGAATTGAAGCATAAGCAATGACATTTGAGGCATCACAATACACAATAAAAGCTTTACCTTTAACCGGCAAGACAAAGATGGGAGTTGTGGTCAACAAGGTCTTAAGCTTTTGGAAGATCTTCTCACACTCTTCTTACTAAACAAATGGTACATCTTTCTGAGTTAAGCAAGTTAGATGAGTAGCAATGGATGCAAAATCATTAACGAACTTGTGGTAGTAGCTAGCCAATCCTACAAAACTATGGACTTCCATCATTGAAGTAGGTTTAGCCCAGTTCTTAACTGCTTTTATTTTCTGTGGGTCTATAATCACCCAGCTTTCAACACCACATGCCCCATGAAGGACACAAAAGATAACCAGAACTCGCACTTTAAATTTTTTGCATATAACTCCCTCTCTTTCAACAGTCCCAAAACAATTCTAAGATGACTCTCATGCTCCTCATCACTCTTAGAATATACAAAAATATTATCAATGAAGACTATGACGAATGAGTCAAGATAGGGCTTGAATATTCCATTCATTGAGCCCATGAAAGAAGATGGGGTGTTGGTCAGCCCGAACAACATCACAAGAAACTCATAGTGCCCGTACCGAGTGTGGAATGCAGTCTTAGGAATATTAGAAGGCTGGATCTTCAGTTGATGGTACCTAAACCTTAAGTCAATCTTAGAGAATACATAAGCTCCCTGTAACTGATCGAACAGATCACAATGCGATGGAGAGGGTACTGGTTACAAATAATAACCTTATTCAGCTATCAATAATCTATGCAAATGTGCAGACTACCATCTTTCTTTTTAACAAACAAGACTAGAGCACCTTATGGGGAGGAACTCAAGCGGATGAAACCTTTACCCAACAACTCATGTAACTGAGCCTTAAGCTCTCTTAATTTAGTCGATTCCATCCTATAGGGAGGATTAAATATATGATGTGTATTCGACTCTAAGTCAATGCAAAAGTCAATGTCTCAATCAGGTGGCATGCTATGCAGATCTATAGGAAATACCTCCGAGAACTTACAGACTATTGGAACTGACTCAATAGCTGGGACCTCCAAACTGGTGTCCCAAAGATGAGATAAGAAGGCTAAGCATCCCCTCTCTATCAAGCTTTAGGCATGAAAGAAGGACACAAACTTCATCGGAGCAGGACTATAATTACCCTTCAACTCTACTCTATCCAACTCAGGCATAGCCATAGCCATTATCTTAGCATGACAGGCCAGAATAATATGGTGTGGAGACAACCAACTCATACCTAAGATGATGTCAAAATCCACCATGTCAAGAACCACTAAATTAGATAAGGTCTCTGTCCCTACAAATATAATAGGGCAAGCTTGAAAGACCCTATCCATAACCATAGAATCTCCCACTAGAGTAGATACAGTAATAAGAAAATTAAGAGATTCACATATCATATCAAAACTCTCAGCAAATCCAGCAGACTGATAAGTTGGCATTCTACCTACTTATTTGGCTTTTAATCTTATGCTTTTGATAGTATAAAGTGGATAAATAGTGAAATTGACATGAATTACTTCTATTTTATAGGTTTTGGTGTTCTCAAAGTGTTCGGGAAAGATTTGAGTGGAAACGAGTCAAAATGGAGCTAAAAAGGACTGCTAACCACTGACACAAGGTTGCTCATCGTGACTGCGAAAGTAGGTCACATGACTGCGATGCATAGGAAAGAGTTAAAGCCACGCGACTACGAAATAAGGCCAAGCGATCGCGTGGAGAAAGAAATCAAAGCTACGCGACCACGTGGTTGAGGACACGTGACTGCAATTGAGGAAGTCATAGAACCTTGCGATTGCGAAGCACATGCACGCGATCGCGATGAATACATTGGCAGCTGCATGACAGATTTGGAAATTCCCATTTTTGGAAACCCCAATAGACATAAAACTCTTCTCAGCCATTTTGGGAAGCATCTTTGGCTAATCTTTGGAACTTTTGGCAAGCTTGGAGAGCAAGTTCATCATCCAACATCATAGGAGTGAAGATTTGGAGGAATTTATTGTAAAATCTTTAGTTTCCATTCTTCAACTCTTGTTCTTAATTGCTATTTTATTGGTGTATTGTTGACTTGAGACTTGGGTTTGTATTAGAGATAATACTTGTTTGGAGATTGAATTCATATATAGATTTTGCTTTTGATTAATTATTTGCGACTATTGAATCCTCCATGCTTGAATTTATAGTTAATGGTTGCAAACATTGACTTAACTTTCTAATTTGGATTCTTGCTTGAGAAAGGACT
Organism: Jaltomata sinuosa; assembly: GCA_003996215.1. Lineage (NCBI taxonomy): Eukaryota > Viridiplantae > Streptophyta > Magnoliopsida > Solanales > Solanaceae > Jaltomata > Jaltomata sinuosa. The sequence continues at coordinate 82,987 of QJPP01003421.1, forward strand.
ACCCTAAATTCGGGAAGATTCAATAGTGGAGATTTGGGGTTTCCACCCTAGATCAAGGCTAGAAATAGTTTGGTTGCTAGAAACTCCCATGTAAGAGTTGGGTTAGAAATAACCCAACTCACCCAAGTTAAATTTGTGGTTATTGCACACCCGTGGTGATTCGAGAGAACCTATGGGGATAGTTGCTTGATTGGTCAAAAGATGGTTAAGTACATAAATGCTTTCTTAGAATTTGAAATTAAGTGAAAGGAACATAAAAACTGAGAGGAGTAACTGTATGGAAGACTATTCTCTCTTAACTAAGCTTAGTGCCAAAGACTGAACTAAATGCAAGGCCTTCTGGCCTTAGGAATGATTACCGGCAGGTCTGAACTGATCTGATATGAGGAGTCAACTATCTGGCTAGCTGAAGCTGCTAGATTTAAGGTATGAACACCCAGGGCACAGAATAAGAACAAGATTATTCCCGCCTTAAACAATGCGGTTGACCACCTTTAAGCTTAGGAATACCTTTTTAACTATACTAAACTAAAATTCTCACCTGTGCACATATAGATGTTGAGGTCTGAGTCTAACCAACTTCTTTCACCACGTTCAATCCTATCTCGACTGAGTCTCTTGCATCTAGAGTTATCTCCCAAGAATGATATTCGTCCTTATCACGAAAATCAACTAACTTTGAGCTCTTAATTAATAGGTCACTAGTCGCGCAAAACAAAGGCCCACATATATGTCATCACGATATTCAAGCCTACTACTATGATCATCTTATGATTTCTTTGTAGCTGACACTATCTGAGACTTTTATCCTCTTCCCTAGCATATCTAGAAGCTGCAACTTCAATAACTTCTACAAATAGACATACTAAAATTTCTCATCTAACTATTACACATGAATGATCCTTATAGACCTTACTACAATTCTCTACTAGTTGAGTTGCAAGACTCGACTTGGTTCTTTATTCTATTATCTCCCCCTTAGCTCGAGAGTCACACTTGTAAGTCTGTGGATCTCTCTCCCAAAGAAGACTATAATCAACTAACCATGGTAAGGTTGGAGTATCACTGTACTCCTAGATGTAAAACTTCCCTGATAGGTTGTAACTGAAGATGATATACCCTTGCTAGGTCTACTTCTGAGGCATCTCTTAGATTTCTCTTTACCCTTAAGGCTATCACTAGAGGACTCATACTCTTATTGGCGCACCTAACCACTTTATCTAACACTTAGCAATCTGGCCTTTGCTTATTCATCTACTAATATCACGTCTCTAAGGTCACATCAACCAAAATCAACTGATTCAGACCATAACATACTACTCTGGATACACATCTAACTTTCTAATGCTTAAGGCTCTTTTTTTTCCCCATGACTTAGTCACAATTTACCAATTCGTCTAGGGGGCATATATACATCTTACCTGCACCACCATACTCATTGAAAATTAAGCAACTTAATTCTCTGCATACACTACGTGATGCCTACTAGGTCAATTTCATAAAATGAGCATCACCATCCTCATCTTATAGCTACTATACTTCTAAACTCATACACCTAGCTCTGGGGTTGTTCTGCTACTTATCGCTCATAACATCTCTATTCACACTAACTTTTGAGTGACTATACTACCCAAGTGCTTACACAACTATACCTTTTGGCTAAGGTGTCATTCATAGTAAAGTTTTTGGAAGAGGGTCTGAGAGCACATTCTACTGTAGGCTCAATTGCACGAGTGAAAAAGGATACATGCTTTTGAATTAGTAGACTTATGCACTAGTGGAATCCTCTCAAGCCCTTGTGCAGTCTATTAACTTTTTGATGGTTCTATCTGAGAGAATCTCGCTGACAGGAATCTAAACTTTACTGTTCTAACAACCTCAAAGATGAGGCATGATTAGAGGAATTGTATTAACGCACGAATCTACATAAGTTTCTAAAGGAACAACTCTACTGCATGATCTAGAGTATGAAAGAAGGGAAACATTTCTAAATGCCTTGTAGCCTTCTGATTATAAGTGTGGTGCACAACATACCCATAAGCAAGACTCTACTAGACACGGCTTCATAGACACCCTAGGACACTTGAACTATATGCTCTGATACTAGGTTTGTCACGTCCCGAGCCTATGCCCTAGACGTAACACGGGACCTGAAACCACAAGTGATCCCAAGATAACCCTTCTTGCTGGCATAATTCATGAGCAACTAAATAGAAATAGATAAACTAAAAAATATTATTCGAAAGCTAAAACATATGATGAGCTTTTGAAGAGTACTGTAATAAACTGAAGTTTTATAAACTGAAATACAACTCATTTGAAAAACTGATACAACTAACTGACTGACTGACTATCTATGAAGCCTCTACTAACACTGATTATGGTTAGTCAGGACATGACCCCCAACTATCTTTCATCAATGTATAAGAACTGAAATAATCACTATAACTATTAACTGACTGGAGTTCTCAAAAAAAGGAGAACTCGTTCCTTGCTGACTGGAAGCTGCGATTTGTCTGACCATGATCCTGGGAGCTAGCACTACAACCTGCATCATCAAAAAGATGCAGCATAAAAAGGTATGCGATCAGTACTTTGAATGTACTGAGCATGTGAGATAATGCACTAACTTCGAAAATACGAGAAAACATGTATATACTAGAAACATAACTGAAAGCTGGATTAAGTATGGATATCTGAGAATGCATAAGTCAACGCTGTAAAACATGGGCTCTTTTATTGAAGATTATAAAATATTTGTGAGTTGTAAACTGTGAGATACATAGACTATGAGATAACTAAGCATGCTAAAAATACTGATGAGCTGTTTAAAAACTGTAAGTAGAATATTTAGTACTAAGGCCCAAACATGATATGCAGAAAATCTGAAATGTAAAGATATTCTGAAAAATGTAATTTAAAACTTGTAAAACTGAACTGAGGGCCTAGTACACAACTACTGAGTCTAATTATGTGGGAGAGTCTGTTAACCGACATAAACCACGTGAGCTAAACGTGGAGTCTGATGTATACGCCCCATCGAGAGGACCCAATATACCTTGCCAGGGTATAGAGGCATGACTGGCGTGATCACTAGTTCTGAGGCCCAACAGAGGGACTAAATAACCTATGGTGGCACGTAGTTATGGGACTTTAGGTATGCTGACCTTAGTCCAACTCGGTGCTAAGTACTACTCCCAAACTATATTCTAATAGCTCTTTTAAAACTAGAGTTCTGGATTGTTGCACCGAACGTAACTAAACTAAATGATTTCTGAAAGACCGTATAACTGAAAACTATTCATAAAGCATGTGGACATGTATGGATGTCATACTAATCATGAAGCTTACTAAGTTCATAATCATTGATGGCATATCTGGATACCATTCTAATAACGAAACCTACTAAGCTCATCATCATTGATGGCATGTCTTGAAAGTCCATATTTAAAACATATTCTAGTAAAACATACTGAAGGTAAGTCGAAACTTGCTAAATCATGCATACTTATTTGGGAGCAAAACCCATAGTCGAAATTATTATGAGAAAACTTGAAACTTGTTTAGACAAAATACTGACAATCTGAGCTGAATTCTAAAGGGGAAGTTAAATCATGAGAAGTTTTGAAGAAAACCTGTATACTAAAAACTGACTAATGTCATGCTTGAAACTGAATGCTAGTAATCTAGATTAAATTCTGAAGATGCTCGATTCTCATGAAAATACTACAATTTCAAACTACATTCTTGAATTCATAAAGTTCTTGTAAAAGCTTATGCAAGTTTTGAAAACAAGGTACAAATCCTCTAAAATAGGATATAAATCATGTAGAAATCATAAGGACTGAATTCCGTCAAATTTAGCATGATTGGGTAAGAACCCTAATTTCTAAAACCATAAATTTCAATGAAAAGTCTGAGATTTTGGGCATAAGGGTGAACTAAATCCTTACTGAATTTCCACATACCTGGTTGTAGAAGATTCTTGTTGAAATCTTTGGGTTTGGAGCCTGAAGTTGAAGAACCCTAACTTGGATGAAGAATAATCAAGAAATCTCTTCTTGAAGTTCTTGAATTCGTTTCTTGAAATCCTATGGTCAAGGGTTAGGATTTCTATCACTAATTTGAAATTTGATGGCGGAATTTGATTTGGAAAATTTGAAATCCTTAGAGAAAGACTTGCCTTGATGAAGGAGGAGGATATGAGGAGAGAAAATACATTCTGGGTCTGAAAGAATGGTAAAAATATGAAGAAAAATCGATTAAAACTGACTTAAAAAGGTCCTCGTCAGGCCACGTGCGATTTGGCATGCGACCGCATGTGGAGATCCGTGCATCACATGTGATTCACACTTGCTTCCAGAAAGTTGGAAAAATTTCTCTGATGTGCGTTTGGACGTGCAATTCGCACATGAGGTTGTGCGTCTCGCATGTCATTTCGCACCTAATTTCTAGACTGTCAATTAAAACTAAAATGATCATAACTTTTTACTCCAGACTCGTATTAATGCACGGTCAGTGGCGTTGGAAAAAAGACTCAAAGACCTTTAATTTGGTGGGTACTAGGCCACCCAACTCTTTATATTCTAGGAGTAATAGTTATTTTAAGTTGACCCTAGCTTAGTCTTTCATGGAAACTTCTTTGGTTGTGGTGCTTTCAACATAACTTGTTGATAGGAGTTTCTTATGAACATGATTCACATCAAAAGCACCCACCACACTATGGAAATGATCATTACACTCATTGAAATGGTTTGGGTCTTAGCTTAGAATCCTTGGGGTATTACAATATATTAACTAACACCTTTAATTAACCTTAAAGTGTTGTTATTTTTAGTTTTATCTTTGTTTAATCTTTGCAAAGCGTTTTAATTCAAATCTCGTAACTTAATTTAGCTTGGTTAAAACAAGAGAAAATTGGACTTTATGTTACTTGCCTAAAATGGGTTCTTCAAATGAAAATATTTTCTTTTTCTCATTCATGTATTATTAGTCTCACTTAGGCTCAATAATTTCTTGAATGTCGTAAAAAATATATTTTCCCATCATTGATCAATTTTTTAAATAAATTTAAAGTTTCTTTGATTATTATTTCTTTCAAATCAGTTAAAAAATGAATCTTTCTTCTAAAAATAGGCTTCATTTTCTTTCAATTTCCATAGTTGCATGAATAAATGAATAAGTCTTTTAAAACTTTTTGTTTTAAAAAGAGATTTTTCACTTGAATTTTAACAACTCCTTTCTTTGAACAATAGTTGTTTTAAAAAATAATTTGTAACCCTTCATTTTCGCTCTCGAGTGGAAAGAAAACAAAAAGTCGTTCAAATCGCTTTTTTACAATTGAATTTTCTTTTTAGCTAAAATAAACTATTTTATCTTGAATTAAATAATGTAATTTCCTTGAGTCATATTTTTGGAATAAATCTTAGTATTTTTTCTAAAATCAATTATTTGCAAAATTAGTCATCTTTACTATTCAAAATTGTTTTGGTCAATCGTTTTAAATGGACGCTCTTAAGTGCCTTAAAACCCTTCTTGAGATGTTACTTGAACCCTTACCCATTTTCTCTTATTTTAAAGATTTATTTCTGTTTTTAAGTCTTTGAAATTCTTTTAAGTTTTCTTAATTTCTTTATAAAAATTAAGTGGCGACTCTATTTGTTTTAGAATTATTTTAAAAATTCTTTTAAGTTTTGAAATAATTTCTAAGTGTCAAAAACCATTTTATTTCCTTATTTTCTTTTAAATAAAAAAATTCCGAAAAGGGATAAAACAACTGGTTCCTCCAAAGGACTTTCACTTAAGCGACCTCCTTATTCCTCAGCCTTTGAACCTGACGATCAAGTATCTCAACTAGGACCTCTTCATAAGTGAGGCAATTCTTCACACCCACATTCTCTAATGGAATAACTGAGGCCAGATCCCCAACACACTTCTTCAATAAGGACACATGAAAGACTGGATGAACCGTTGCTAACTCTGTTGGCAACTCTAACTCATAAGCCATATCACCAACCCTCCTCAGAATCCTATAGGGACCCACATATCAGAGACTAAGCTTCCCCTTCTTACCAAATCTCATCACACCCTTCATGGGTGAAACCTTCATAAATACCCAATCATCAACCTTAAACACTAAGCTTTTTCTCCTCACATTTGCATAGGATTTCTGTCGACTCTGTGCAGTCTTCAACCTCTTCCTGATGAGCTAAAAAAAATTCATAGTCTCGTGGACTGAATCTGGCCCTATCAATGATGATTCACCTACCTCAAACCACCCTATTGGTGATCTACACCTCCGCCCATAAAGTGCCTCATATGGAGCCATTTGAATACTGGAATAGAAACTGTTATTGTAGGTAAACTCTATAAGAGGTAAGTGATCATCCCAATTACCCTTGAAATCAATCACACAAGCCATCAAAATATCCTCCAAGGTCTGGATGGTACGCTCTGTCTGACCATCTGTTTATGAATGAAAATTTGTACTGAGATTCACTTGAGTACCAAGACCCTTCTAAAATGACTTCCAGAACTGAGATATAAACAGTACCCCTATATGAGATAATGAACAAGGGAACCCATGCAATCTGACTAACTCACGGATGTAGAGTCTGGCATAATCCTCTGCTGAATCAGTAGTCTTAACCGCTAAGAAATGGGCTGACTTAGTCATCCGATCTACTATTACCCAAATTAAATCATGTTGTCAGCGAGTGTGCGGTGAGCCTATAATGAAGTCCATGTTGATCACTTCTCACTTCCAAGTAGGAATGTCAATATCCTGAGTCATACCACCCGATCACTGATATTCTAACTTTACTTACTCACAGTTAGGACACTTAGCCACAAAATCTATGATGTCTCTCTTTGTGTCATTCCACCAACAGACTTCTCGTAGGTCACGGTACATCTTGGTGGCACTGGGATGAATAGAATATCTGGAGCTGTGAGCCTCTATCAAAATGCTCTGTCTTAACTCATCCACATCTGGAACACATAATCGACCCTGATAGCGAATCACACCATCTCTCCCTTGGGAGAAAGCCTCTACTCTATGTTGATGGACAACACCTTTCAATTGGTACAAAATAGGATCACTGTCTTGCTTCTCTTTCACCTCAACCAATAAAGAAGATTCTGACCCATTCTGAACTATCACACCACCATCAACTGAATCTGTAAGGCGAACCCCTAACCGAGCAAGCCTATGAACATCTTTAGCTAATTCATTCTTCCCTTCTTCAACCTATGAAATACTACCCATGGGTAATCTACTAAGCGCATCAGCCACTACATTGGCCTCACTCGAATGGTAAAGCACACTCATATCATAGTCCTTAAGAAGCTCAACCAACCTTCTCTGACAAAGATTCAATTCCTTCTGAGTAACCACATATTGGAGACTCTTATAGTCGGTAAACACGTCCACATGGACACCATACAAGTAGTGTCTCCAAATTTTTAAGGCAAAAACAACTGCTGCTAACTCAAAGTCATGAATCAGGTAGTTCTTCTCATGAATCTTAAGTTGTCTAGAAGCATAGGCGATCACCTTACCACGCTGCATCAGAACATAACCAAAACTAACTCTAGATACATCACAATATACAACAAAGCCATCTAAACCCTCTGGTAGAGCCAAAATCAAAGCTATGGTCAACCTAGTCTTCAATTCCTGGAAGTTCTTCTCACATTCATCAAACTATTGAAACTTAACCTTTTTCTAAGTCAACTTGGTCAATGGGGCAGCTATGGATGAAAACCCTTCCACAAATCTCCTGTAATACCTAGCCAAACCCAAAAAAATCTTGATTTCTGTCGGGGAGGTGGGTCTAGATCAGTTCTTTACTGCCTCTATTTTCTGCGAATCTACTCGAATGCCTTCCTTAGATAATACATGACCCAGAAAAGCAATAGACTGTAACCATAATTTACACTTACTGAACTTAGCAAATAACTGATGATCCTTGAGAGTTTGCAGAACCACTCTCAAATGGCTTGCATGCTTCTCCTCACTTCAAGAGTAGATAAGAATGTCACCTATAAAGACAATGATGAACATATCAAAGTACTGCTTGAACACCCTATTTATCAAGTCCATAAAGGCTGTAGGAGTATTTACTAGTCCAAAAGACATAACCATAAATTCATAGTGACTATACCGAGTTCTAAAGGCTATTTTCAGAATGTCATACTCTCTAACTCTGAGCTGATGACAACCGAATCTGAGGTCAATCTTGAAGAAATAGCTGGCATCTTGAAGCTGGTAAAAAAAGTCATCAATCCTAGGGATGTGATACTTATTCTTTATTATGACCTTATTCAACTGATGGTAGTCCATGCTCATTCTGAGGGAACCATCTTTCTTACGCATGAAGAGGACTGGATCACCCCATGAAAGGATGTTGGTCCTGATAAAACATTTGTCTAAAAGATCTTTCAACTGTTCCTTCAATTCTTTAAGCTCTGCTGGAGACATTCTGTAAAGAGGAATAGATATGGGTTACGTATCTAAAGAAGGTCTATCCCAAAGTCAATCTACCACTCAGGAGGGACTCCAGGAAAATCCTCTGGAATGACTTCAAGAAATTCACTTACTACTGGAACTGACTGGAGATGGGGTTTCAGACTCAGAATCCATAATTCGAACTATATGGTAGACATTCCCCTTAGAGATCATTTTTGTAGCCTTGAGATAAGATATGAAATGACCCTTCGATGATGGAGGACTACCCTGCCACTCTAAGATAGGCTCATTAGGAAACTAAAAATGTACGGCTCTAGTTCTATATTCGATTGAGGCATAACAGGCATGTAGCCAATCCATGCCAAGAATGATGTCAAAATCTGTCATGTCTAATTCCACTAAGTTGGCTGAGGAGAGTCTATGGAGGACTAAGACTGAGAAATTTATGTATACCCTTTGAGCTAGGACTGACTCACCGACTGGACTAGATACATAGAAGGGTTCTAGGAGTGGTTCAGGGCAGACTCCAAACTTGCAAGCAACATATGAGGTCACAAAAGATAATGAAGCCCCTGCATCTAACAAAGCATAAACACTAATAGAGAAGACACATACCATACCAATGACTATATCATGTGAGTCCTCCTGGTCCTGGCGAGATGACATAGCATAGAGGTGATTCTAGCGCCTACCACCATATGTGCCAGAAGTGGCACGCTACTGAGCTGTCTGGCCTGCTGGAGCTGCTGGAGTAGTACCCTGAGTCTTGCCACCTCCACTGTTTTTTCTGGATGAGGGGTAATCCTTAATCCTATGGCTCATCCCTCCATATCCAAAACATCCACCTGAGCCATAACAACACTCCCTAGGGTGATTCTTACCACACTTATTGCAAATAGGGTAAGAAGTCCCTTTTATAATATTTCCTTGAGAACGAGAGCCTAGTGTCCTACCTGACTAATCATGACTAGGTCTGGATGCCTAGGTAGGAGCACTAGATGATAATAGCACTGGTCCTGATGACCTCTTCTGAAACAAGGACTAGTTCCCACCTCCGGACCTCTAATGGCTGAAACCTAAATACTCTGTTCTGGCCGTTTTATTTTCCTTTTCCCTCTCCTTTAGCTTATCTTCCTCAATCTGTTAGGCATGTGTCATGATCCTGGAGATGTCTATATCCTCTAATAACATAGCCATCCTGTATTCTTTTTTCACCAAGTCAAATACACCAAAAACAAACTTTCTCATCTAGGCCCTCGGCTCGGCCACCATAGCTAGAGTATACCTGGAGAGTTGAGTGAACTTCAGCCTATACTTTTGAACTGACATCGACACTTGCCTCAAATTCATGAACTTTTCAGCCTTAGCCTCCCTCAACTCCCTTGGGAAGAACCTATCCAGAAAAGCCTCAACAAAGCACTCCCAAGTCAAAGGAGCTGCATTCCTGCCCCTACCTTCCTTCTATTGGGTGTACAAAATGTTAGCTACATCCTTGAGCTGGTAGGAATCTAGCTCAACACTGCTAGTACTAGTCACCTGCATCACCTCTAGAATCTTCTTCATCTCATCAATAAAATTCTGTGGGTCCTTACCAACCTTAGACCCTAAAAACTCTGGCGAGTTCATATACGGATGAAGTCTCTAATCTTGGCAGCAGTTGTCCCACCATTTGGCTAACAGGAATAGGTGCCTACTGATTAGCCTGGTTGGTCACAGTTTGTGCCAATAGTTGGATGGCATTGCTGAACTCAGGATTTGTGACCTTTGTGGTCCGAAACTGGAAGATTAGCATTACAGGCATTAGTTCTGCGAGGAGGCATGATCTGAAATGCATAAAGAATGGATTAGAGAGGAGAAATAGAGTCAAACTCTATCACACAATAAAGAACATGAAAGAAGTGAAGTTTTTCCTAAAATGTCTCATAGCCTCTCCCTCATAAGTATGGCGCGCTTCACACCCATGGAAAGTACTCTACTTAACGCAGCTTTCAGACATCCTAGGACTCTCAAACATGATACTCTGATACCAAGTTTATCATGCCCTGAGGCTACCCCTGGATGTAACACGAGACCTGAGACCACAAGTTATCCTAAGCTAACCCTTGGACTTAGCATGACTTAGACATAACATAGACATTCATAGCAGAAGCATTAGCTGAAGTAATAAGCAAACTAAATCATCATAAAGGTCATGGTCTAAGAATGTCAAAATCTGCAACCCATAAATACTGGCTGTCTAACTGTGTCTGAAAAGCCTCTAACTGATGAGATGAGTTGTTGGGACAAGATCCCAAGCTAACTCTAAGTACTGAAAAGAAGACAACCAAAACTAGACAAAACTCATAACTAGTCCTCGAAGGATGAGGACTCACCAACTATGACTGGAAATCCTGCTGGGTCTAGTCACGAGTCTGAGAGCGAGCGCCTGAATCTACATCATGATAAGATGCAGCACAAAGAGGTATGCGATCAGTACTATGAAATGTACTGAGTATGTGAGTTATGCATAATCTATAATAAACATATTTAAAGCTGAAATCATGTAATAGTAGAAAAATTTGTAATATAATGACTCGAAGCAATATCTTAAGCTGATAACATGTTTGTCGCACCCCATTTTTCTCACGAAAAGCAGGCAATCGACGTGACAACTCTTTTCAGGATTTAAAAGAGTGAAAAGTCGCCACCTAACGAATTAAAGGCGCGTTAGGGCACCATACTAACTAACTATGATTAAACCTATTTTAAAGTCTACGCAACCAGAAATTAGGTAAGGGTTCAAGTTACCTCGAAAGGAAGGTGTTAAGCACCCTTCGAGGTCCACATATGTGGATCCCTGCCGGATTCATTATTATGTGGAAATAGGTAATAAACAATAGGTCAATTATTTTATCAAACTAAAAGAAAACGATTATGCGATCAAGCAAACAACCTTGGTTTTAAGAAAGTAGAATAAATTAGTGATTAATCAAAACACGTGATTAAATATGTTAACTTATGCATTATTTAAAACAAGTGAATAAATAGACATGCAAACTTGTTTATTTCTAATAGGCCAATTTAAGTAATTAAATGATTAAACATAGAAATTCCTTATTTTAGATGATAATTAAACTAGGTGAAGGTTCAATTGTCGCTTAATCAACACGAATCTAGTCTAGGTGATGAATGGTTAAACATGCTCATTTATTCATTAATTAGACAAATCATTTTCTTAACTTGCGAATTTTGCTAACTAGGTGATTAACATAGAACCGTTTATAAATAAATAAGCTAGATATAAATTACTATCTAATAAAAAAAGAAACTAAATGATTAAAGCAATTAAAAATCAAATTTATTTTATTAATTATTTAAAACAAGCAAGTAAAAAAAAACTAACATAAAAAAAAACTTGTTTTACTTGATTAATACAAATTTAAATAACTAAGTGATTAATCATGAAAAAAAAATTTAGAACAAGTAAATAAATTCGGCATGAATTATTACTTAATAAATACGAATATAAGTCATAAAAATGATTTAAATAACAAATTTATTTATTAATTTAAAAGAATAGGCGAATAAGTGAAACTGAACATGTAAAACTTGATGATTAATTAACTAATACAAATTAATATAACTAGGTGATTAATTATAGAAAATCTTTTTTTAAAATAAATGAGAGGCATAAATTATAATCGAGCAACTATGAATCTAAGTGAAAAAAATAAAGGTTAATTTTATTATTAGAAAAGACAAATACGCATCACTAAGAAATATTAAGATGGATAAGCGAGAAGAAAGAATCAAGATAATGAGCTAGAAAAATAATTTAATTTAATAATGTAGGCTAACCTATCCCAAAATAAACAGAGAGTAAGAATAGACATAGTAATAAATTAATTTAACAAGAACGAGCATTTTCAAAATTTGAATGGAATCTAGAATGATTTTTAAAAAAAAAAATATTTATTGCTTTATAAGGATGATGCCATGATATTAATAATCACACTCATTTAACTTTAGCAACAAGTTGATTGAAGGTCGGTCTTAAAGTTTAAAATAATAATATATTTAAAACAAATGAAAGATTTGAGTTTTGAATATAAACACACAAGTATATTTACATATAAATACACATAACACACTTTTAAAATTTTGGGTTGGTGGTACTCCCGAGGATGCATCGGTTTAATAAAAAATAAGATTAGACCTCGTAATCCCTTTTACTTCCCACTAACTATTTGTTAGGAGAAGTATTTATATAATTGTTGATTAAAAATAACATCGCCATGGTTTGCATAGTCTTATGAAAAATGAACCATCGGCAATGATTTCAATTGTGAGAAGTGAAAATTATGAAAAAGGTAAATAACAATATGAATATGTAAGAAAACTATTCAAAGTAGTAAGAAAAGTGTATTAAACACTTAGCACACAATTCCCAGCCCCCTTAGGCAGCCCCCTTTCTTTTATTATTACATCAATGTGCTTAAAATATATACAACATTTCACAAGGCCAATATAAATGAATTAGTACAAATGAGTCAGAAACGTCAGTGAGCCCCAAAATGCCTTCCAAAACTCAAAAATCCATTATTCCTGTCCAGGTCTAAGCAATCCACAAACGCGTCTGCCAAACTTCCAAACAAGATGCCAATAGGAACGAGAACCATCCCCCTCGGCATATCAAGATCCCGAGAATCTCAAGGATTCTGGGCAGTGCTCATACCGAGGGGGGGCCTAAACAACTCAGTCTTTACCAGTAGCCAAGGGACCATAACAAAAGCATGTGCTACTCATAAATTTCAGTCTAGGTATCACAATAAACCAAATAAATATGGACAGACATACACGAAGAAGTTTAAGGACCTATAGGCATAATGCTATTGCACAAATTTTAACAACACCCAAAAAGTAAAAGAGATCATACATAGATGCTTCCCATATCATACTTTAAAGCATTAAACGACTAAAATCTAGGGGGGGAAGGAACAGAAACTGCAAACAATTTGCCACATAAGTATTGAAGACACCGATGGGAGACTAACCGGTTAACAACCAACAAGTAATAAGAAATCCAGGAACCAATCCTTTCCACAACACAATATGTAAGGTTTAAAAGATGTATTGGTAGAGAGGAACACTGACAAAAATGTGTAAGGAAATATGGGGAACTTCCAGTGTGTATTTTTCGATTGATATTTTAAGAGAAGAGGTAGCAGTATTTATATAGTCAAGAGTTGTAACCAATCACAAAATTAGTGTGAGGGGAGAATATTCAAACAATCAATCAAGTGATTATTTCCTTAAACATAAGGGTGTCTGAATCAATTAAGAGCAGAAAATTATGCCAAGATTACCATAATTAGACAAGTATTAAAGTTGTCACAATAACACAGTGAGATTATATCAAGTAAAAAATTCCTACTTACCATAGTTGACACAAGAGAAGTTGTCATACTTAAACAAAGAAGGAAACTAAATCAATCATACTAGATTTGTCCCATTAGTTTAAATGAAGAAAAGAGGAGGAATGTAAATCATGAAAAACTTTTTTCAATCCAATTAAGCCTAAAATCAGTCCAAACTTACCAAAAATAAGGAAGTTCAAGAGCTGTCACAATTCGAATTTAAGAAGAAAGAGGACAGTAGGATCAAAATTACCAAAAACTTAACTTGATTTGGAAAAAATCATAATCACCCAGTGCTCAGACTTGACATGGGAATAATATGAACATGGGGGCTTAATAAACATAAATCAAGACTATTCGCATATACAAAGCATAGGGGAGCATGAGATAAACAAGTATCAATCAAAATGTGACACTACATTTACCAATATCAGATCATAGAGTCTGTCCAAAATGAATCATGAGTTTAGATAGAGGGGAAGAAAATTTAACATATAATGAGCACAAAAGAATTATAGGGAGATGGATTCTTACGAACCCCGTCAAAGAAATGGGATCCTCGGCTTGACGGTGAACAAATCGCGAAACTAGTGACTTCAAACTATTAAAAAAAAAACCATATCTGCATAGAACTTGATACCAAAGCTATTGATGTTTTGTACACTCTTCTCACTTCATCGGATTCACCCAAAATTCACCGTAGGATAGAGACTTTTGGGGTTTTGATTTTTTGATAACAGTTACGGAGAGAAGAGAGTATGGCGCTAGTGTGAGAGATGAGGGGTGCGAGATTTCTGATGCTGGTGGTTTTCATCGAGGTTGGGCGGTGTTTGTTTTCCTACGGAGAAGAGAGGAGAGCCGGTGGTGTGGTGGTGTTCACGGTGGTTCGAACGGGTAACGCCGGTGGAATTTTTACTAGTGGCCAGCCGACCAAAGGTGGCCGGCAGTGGTAAAGTTAAGGAGAGAACGGAGAAGAGAGAATGAAAGAGGGGGTAGCGGTGGATTTGGGGTGAGTATAATTAAAAGGAAATTAGGGGTAGGTTTAATCTGAGCCGTAGGATATGTTTGATGGACGATTGAGATTAAAATCACGAAATGGGTCGGGTTATGGCTATCAGACTCAAATTGGGACTAAAATTGATATCAAATAGGTAGAAAATGGCTAAAATTTAAATAAATTGAGATAGAAATTGAAATTGCGCTGTTATTTAATTAATAGAAAGTAGATAAAAGTAATAATTAATGATAATTAATACTCCCTCTATTTCAAATTGATTGACCTATTTTTACTTGACACAGATTTTAAGAAAATAAGGAAGACTTTTGAATCTTGTGGCCTTAAATTAAAGATATGTTAAATGTACCAAAATGCCCTTTAATCTTGTGGCCTTAAACATGCCATGTGGAAAGTTGAAATTAAAGAGTTTCTAAAAAGGGAGAGGGTCATTCTTTTTTAAATGGACTAAAATATAAAGTAGGTCAAACAAATTGAAATGGAGGGAGTAAATAAAAATACTACATATATATAATAATTAATAACAATTATAAAAAATAAATATTATTTAAACTTATAAATAAATTACGTATATATTAATGACATGTAATATTATGCCAAAATCATGATAAATAAAATATATATTTATAAATTATATATGAATTTAGAAAGTGCCAAGACGATGATAAAACACATAATTCATTTAGTAGATAAAAGTAAAACGTAAAGTAAATTAAGATTAAATAATAATTAATAAAATAACAGCCCAAGAGAGGTATAGGGAGGTCAAAATTGGGTGTCAACAATGTTTGTAATTGTAAGTCATAAATAGTAAGTCCAAAACTTAAAAGCAAGGAGTCATACATTTGAATACATAAAACTATTTTTGTGGGAGATTCTCGTAACCGACATAGATCATGTGAGCTACATGGAATTCAACTTCTGTACCCTAGTTGGCAGAGCTGTCTTGTACTTTGTCGGTGTACTAGACCATATTTAGAGTGGAATCTATCATGTGCCCATTGGGCTAATTAACCTATTGGTTATCTGGAATCCTTGTCAGCTCGGTGCTAAATACTACTCTCAAAATATACATATAGCTCATACATAATATGGGACATATCTGGATGTCAAAGCTGTTCATAAATCATGTGGACATATCTGGATGTCATACTGTTCATAAAAGTATAATTCTTGAAACTTGAGATGATGCTATCTGAACATGCCAATTTTGCTTGAAAACATGCCATAATGTCAAATCATGCTAAATTCCATTCTCAATTTATGAACTTTTAGAAATACTTGTCGAAACTCATGTAAAATCAAGTATAAAGAATTAGAAAGCATATTACAATAAAAGTAAATAAATTTCATAGGAAATTTCATAATTAGGTAAGAACCCTAGTTTCTCAATTTTATTAAAGCCAAAGTAAAATCATCGGTTTTGAGCATAAGGGTGGAAGAAGACCCGTTTTGAATACTCACATACCTGAACTTAGAAGATTCCTTAGTAAGAACTTGAAGATGGAGACTTGGAGAAGGAACCCTAGGCCTTGAAGCTTGAGAGAGAATCTTTTTCTTACTTTTTGAGGTTAGACCGAAGGAATGAGGGATAACTTGGCTAATTCTGATATAACTCCTCCTTAAAGACCCTAAAATGACATGGTTTAGGATTTAAAAGTAGGATAAAAGACTAATTTACCCTTACTAAATGGGTTTAGAAAATTGGAATCGGGGAGTTTCACGGACAGGTCCATGACCGGTGGAATCAAACAACGGTCAGTGGAATGACCCATGGAACCTGGAACCATTTTTTAGGCCTGCTAAACCTTTATTCCATGAGTCAATCGACAGTCCATGAAATGGATCGACCGACGGTCCTGTGACCCATAGTTTTAGCTTGGGAGGATGAGGATCCTCTGATGTTCAGGAATCATGACTGACATGATGGCCTGTGGAACTAATTGACGGGCCGTCAATTGAGCCATCATTTTTAGACCCTAAATAGAGGATCCTCTAATGAACAAAATCACGGATGACAAGATGGGCCGTGGTTCTAAACCACCAACCGTGGAGTCACCCATGGATTTTTATAGTACAACAAACACAAGAGGTCAGACCACGGATCGTGAACCAGAATGATGGCCCGTAATCCTGATGTGATCCTTAGAAACTTGAATTTTTTTGCAATTTTCCTACTAAGCACTATAAGGTAGCCGGTTCAGATTCTGGAGCACTATATATTTGATCACGTAGCGGCACAATCTAAAGAAGTTAGTTGTTGAATGTAGATTATTACATGAGTGGCTAAATGATCCTTATCTTAATCTACTTGTTATAGTCTTTTAAGGCATCACTGAATAAGTTACCTTTTACGATGGGAGGGAATTTATATATTTTACTTGACACACACATGATGCTATTCTGTGCATAGGATTGAGAATAGACCATTCATGGTGAGCCCGATGTAGTGTACATGCTCTTATGGCATTATTTGCATTTGAATTTAGCTGGAATTTCATGCACTGATTTTCCGGACTCAAGCCAATATGTAGCACAAGTGGCCTGGGGGAAGACCTCATATGCGAGCCCCTGGAGGGCGCACCTTATATTAGACCTCGATTGTGATTATGTGTATGGAATCATAGTCATAAGTATTCAGGCAAAATATACCCTATAATTGACATAGATTGCCTTTAGTAGGTAATCATATGATCATTTATATTAAAAATATTCATAAGACACTACCTAGGCAAGCTATTAGGTAATATATAATAATAAACAAGTTATAAGTTGTTATATGTTAAACTAATAAAGCTATTCATAAGTTATAGTCTCATACTAAAGTTTCTGATAATTATTGTCAGATATGCTAAGAAGACTGGTGTATAAGTTGCAATTCCATATTGTATATTTGTTACTAGTATGCTCATAAGTCTTTCACTTTGAAATTTTATTCATATGAGTATCTGTGTTTGTTACATACCAGTACATATTTTATATATACTGAAGTCTCTGTGTCCGGGGGCGCTGCATTTGTAAATGAAAGGACTAGGTATACAGGTTAGCAGATGTAACAACCCTCATAGTGATTTTTGACTTTTGGTGTATTTTGACCATTTTAACCCTCTTCATAGTTGTATCATGATATTCATGATTTATGAGAATGGGTCGCATTATTTCCGAGGTGGTTGGTTGAGAATTATGTAAGTTTCTCATTTTGAAAGGTTAGAAAGGTGATATAGTTGACTTTAGTCAACATCCATAGAACTTGTGCTCATATTGAAATTTCATCAGCGCCATCAGCTCCGGAATATTATCTTTGGGTTAGTGAGACTATTGGTTCATGTCCGGAGATATTTAGATGAGTTTTCGAAGAGTTTTTGAGTTTTCAAAGTTGGAAACTTAAAGAGTTGACCAAAGTCAACATTTGAGGTTGGAAAGGTCATTTTTGAGTTTTGATGATTCCACTATGTTTGGAGGGTTACTTTTGATCTAGTTGAAGATTAGGTTCAGTTCTCGAGGCTTTTGAACAAATTTTGAGTCGTTATTTAGAAATTTGGAGATATCTAAGTTAAGAGTTGATTTCGATTAACATTCGGTTAAGATGACCTCATTTGGATGTTTTGATGATTCCATCAGGTTCAAAATGTGTTTTACAACTTGTATGCACTATTAGTTTGTGTTCGGGAGGTCTCGAACAAGTTTTAGATACTCATTTAGAGTTTGGAAGTTTATTGCCATTGGGTTTTAATAGTGTCACATGAAGCAAAGAGATCCATTTGGTGTTTGGATGGTACCATTAGATCCGTATCAAAATTTTAGAACTAGCGTAAAAAGAATCATTATTTTTGGATCTCTATGAGGAAGATATAATCGTTTTACTACGGACATCTGTTGCTGGTCACGATCGTGAACCTTTTTTTCGCGATCGCGATGAGTCACCACCAATGGTCATCGCGATCGTGAGCCTTGTGTCGCGATCGTGATGGTTGCCTGTGTTGACTAAAATCGGTAGATTTCATATTTTTGATATTTTGGGAGTTAGGAAACTCCGATTAAGGCAATTTTTGATGTGTTTTTCTCATACAATCATTGGGTATATATTTCTAACTTTATTTTATTCATTTTCCAAGATTATCCTTTTCGTTTTTCATGATTTCATTCATAGGTCAAGATTTGAAACCCCCAAAGTTTATGAAATGAAAAGTTCTTAATTTTAGAATCAATTTGTGATGGATTTTCATTGATTTTTGGAAACTAAAGTCCTTGAAGTAGGGATAATCTGATTTTAGTATAAATTTATAGATTTTTTCTTGTTTTAAACCATGTTTGAACTTGGAATTTTGGAGTTTTCCCGGGTAAAGTTAAAGTTTGATAAAATAATGATTTCGAGTTCAATTTTAACCCTATTTTGATGAAATTTTAGATTTGAACTTAATCTATGAGTAAAATGATTTTCTAATAAATTTCTAATTTTACTCTTTCAGGCTCGGGGTTGACTTTTGGGTTCACTTTTTGGATCCGGTTTAGAACTTTAGCAATATGAGTATCATTGGACTCGTGCTTATGCATAGAACTTATTCTCGATAGAGTGGTTGCATTTGGAGGCTCTTTGTAAAGGAAAGGCTCAGGTGTAACTTTGTAGAGTTTTCAGTTCAGCTTCGAGGTAGGTTATGACTTAACTTCCTTTAGACTTTGCTTGGGTGAGAACTTATCATATAAAGCATGCTATGGGAGGATTGACTTAGCGATCATAATAAAAATTGAGTTGATTTATGTATTATGATGCCCCTGTGGGGGCTTGTGTTGATCATGATAGTAAATGAGATGAATTATCATTGTGATGCCCGAGTTAAGGCTTATACTGTGTGAGTGATAGGGGACTTAGTTTTCTGGATTGAGATTGAGGCTCATAGCCGGTGTTTGAAAGTATTGTAATTCTGAAACTTTGATTATATCTTTGTAATTGGCTTATTATTATTTCGTGTACATGTATATTTATTCATTCATATCATGGATCACTGAGTTGTACTATTGGAAACATTGATTTTGAAAAAGGATGAAACATTTTGTATAAACCCGATCCGATGCAATATTCCAAATGGAGATTCACTTTTATAAACCCGATCCAATGCGACATTCTGGATGGAGATTCATTTTTATAAAACCAATTTGATGCAATATTCCAGACAGATTATTGATATCGATTGCGTTTGAGGTGGAACTCCAAGCCGGGTATATGGACCTCGTGAGTCCCTTATGGGTCCTACCTTCTAGCATAGACTAAGAAGGGGTGTATACCGGTAGGTATGGCCATTGCATCTCATTCTACATTATTGAATTGCACTATTATTTAGATTGTTACTTTAATCGAGATATACCATATTATTATTGATATTGAACTGCTAAAACTTTTCTGCGTTCAGATTATTTTAGTATTCTTTATTTGATATAGTAACTTCTTAAGCTCAGTCGGTCTATGATGCCTACTGAGTACAAGTGGACCATACTCACCCCTACTTTCCTGCATCCTTCTGATACAGATTTAGGTACAAGTGGATCTCGCGATTAGAGTTTGTGCTATTTGATATCTTCAAAGTTGTGGTGAGCTCATGTGCTCGGAGACCGTCCTAGTTTTCTCTACAACTTATCTCTGTTTTCTTTACTTTCTCAAACAGTTGTAGTATTTGGTTAGAATATCCTGTACTTCGAGTCACTCTTATATTCATGACACCTGTGTCTTGGGATATTTTTAGGAGTCTTACTGTTCTGTTTCCTTTTTATTATTGTTGATTTAAGTTATTATTGAATATTCGTTGTGTTATTCTACTATTTATCTTACTTTAAGTTGCTTGCATTTATTGAGTTAGACTTACCTATCATGGTTGGGTTGGAGTAGGTGCCATCACAATCTTTGTGGATTTTGGGTCGTGACAAGTTGGTATCAGATAGAAGGCGTACTCTTCATAAAAATCGTGAAACTAGTCATACCATCTCAAAACTTATTATAAGAAGCTTTCCTTCATACTCTACCATAATCACTGTTCTTTTACCCAATCTGTTGGTTCCTTACAACTTTAATCGTTCCTTAAAATAATGGTAGTACCTATCCCAACACTGAGTCATTGAATCCTTGCCAATACACTCATGCCATAAGACTATAGTAGAAATTCTGATCTCTATTGAAGTATCTTTGTTCTCATCACATATTGAGCAACTCATTCTTGTCATGACAAACTTCCTTAATTATAGTCTCAAAAGTCACCATGCTCATTACCAATTTTTCCTTTAGTCATTTCACTCCTAATCATCAACATTATTACATATACTATCTCTACCACATACATATACTCTTTTAACTGCTGAAAACTAACCATAGAAGATAAGATGTTCATGAAGTTCTTCAAATAATTATTCATATTTCCATAAGAATACCCTCATAATCCATAATCTAAACCACAACCTTACTCAACCTGCCTAAAAAATCATAGATATAGTCTGAATCTGGCTACAAATCCTCCTCAATAGTCTACCACTGCCTCCTAATTATCAGGTCATGCACCAAATCACAGAATGCCACCCCCAACTATAAGCGTGCCAATCCAAGACCACATCCTCACTATAAGTGGGAGAATGGGATGAGGAGGTTTTCAAGAGTTAGACCGGACCAAAAATGCACGATAAGGAATTAAGAAAATGGAATTTCCTAAAGTCCTATAGCCTCTCAAAAAAAGATAACGGACATCTCCAAACTGATCTGCGAGACTCTACTAGACATTGCTTTTGTACTCATGAGACCGATGAACCTAGTGCTTGTGAAGTGGTTGTATGACAATGAGAATTTCAATGATTTGAGTTTTAGTATATGACTTCCATAGTAGAACGTGTGGTTACTTAGTTAAAGTCACGAGTTGTGATAATTTTGCTATGGACTGGATTTATGAAAGGGTAAATTGACTATGTGTGGGGTGACATGAAGGATGAAAAAAGATCAAGTATTAAGAGTTCTTGAAGGGAGATGATTGTCGGTTTTAGGCCAAGAGTGTGAAAGTTTCTTTCATAATTGGATTTTATGGGACTATGTAGCAATATTTCTTTAGCAAGAAACATGTGTACTTGTTTGTGCGAGATGAAGACAAGGGTATGTGCTATCTTGGGTGCTAAAGATTGAGTAGTTTGTGTAATGTGTTGTTGTTACTTGATGGGTAGGAATGTATAGTGTGAATTGAATATGAACTTTTCGATGGTTATGTTGTAGAAAAGTGGTGGATCTTGTGGGCTTTATTGATGTGGTACTACTAAAGTAGAGCAAGCGATGGATGGAAACAATTTTATTGGTTAATGAGTGTAAAAAGTAAATCACTTAAGAGGCTATCAGTTGTTTCACCTATTTGGATAATAGAGTTCGATAATATATTCAAATTTGAAGGACTAATCAGTTTTTACTACATACACTTGAGTGATGCATCGATCTATAAAGGAAAATAAAGTGGTGGATTAATGGCAGGTATTAACATGTTCAAGTTATGAAGTGTATTTTAGAGATTTTATCGAGGGCTAGTGATATCAATTGAGACCAAGAGAAATAAATCAATATTGGAAAGACGAACTTATGGATAAAGAAAGTTTTCAGTGGGTATATTTATTTGGAATATTAGTGGGAAGATGTGTGCAATGGTTGATTATTTTACTGGATTGAACCAATGCATATGTGGTTTGAGGTATCATATCAACGACAAGATCAATTTTGTGGGGCGACCAGGGATACTAAGTAAATCTGATGAGAAGACTTTGTGATAGGTCGTACTTGTGATGTGACTAATTTAGAAGGGTTATCGCTAAAAAGATTCTAGGAAGAAAGCAAAGACTTTCAGATGTCTAGGATTTGTGAATTATTACTACTTTGGTGATTGATTTGGTTTATATGGAAAGACTTATGGTGTTTTGAAACACTCCTCAAGTAGACCTGAAGGGATTTCAACTTATATTGGCAAAAGTGATTGGAAATAGAATATGACATTTGGAAAATAAGATGAGTGTATCTGAATCGAGTTGAAAAGATAAGGATCTATCTTTAGGAAGTGAGACTTGGGTTTATAATGACGTGGTCACTTGGATCTTATTCAGGTTATGGTGATAGTATTGCATATTTTTCAGATGGGTTGTGAACTATAAAGTATACTTAGAGAAAGAAGTCTACAAATGTTCAGGTCAAAGTATTGTGATAAGTTCCATGGTGGTTTTGAGTTTGGTAACTAGTAAGGTTCAGATATCAAATGACGGATGTGATCATATCAAGGGGAACATAGTTGGTGGTGTACTAAGGTGAATGATTTTATAGCATTCATAAGTGAATGGGTTGATATCGATTGGTAAGGAAAGTTATCTTCATGGTTTGGATTAGGATTCAGGCTTTCTGTAGTAAGGCTACATTTATGATAGTGGATTATGTTAAGATATAGATTGGTAAGATAAGAAACATTGAGAATGTCGATTATAAAAGGCTTGGAAGGACTTGTGCATAGAAAAGCACATGGGTTGCAGAGTTTATCATTGTGGAATGTTAAAGGATATAATAAAGTATTTCATTCGAAGGTTTTGGTTTAGAGTATGAGGTAATATGCCATGGGCCTTGTGTCGAATAATACTGAATGGTAAACAAGTTAAAGAAAGGAATAAATAGCTCTTATATCAGAGAAACAGAGGTATTCGGAGTTATATGAGATTCTATCAGTATTGCATGATCGATATAAGTTAAGAAATATAAGACATTATATATGATCATTGTTACAGAATTGAAGGTTTGTGTGAATTTTAGCCTTTAAGTTCAGAAATGACAGCACAAGTTGCAATATTTGTTAGTGGAAGGTGGAGTGATTGTGGCATAAACTTATGAAGAACTTAGTAGTGGATCTTCTGCAGATTTGGTATTGGTTTTGTTGACAATCAATGATATGTGGGTGATTTTGTATTTTTATGTTGGGTTAGATTGTCGTATTTTGTCAGGTGGCTTGCAGGTGTATTATTGGAAAGACTTACAGTTCTGAGGGTTTATTGAGTATTTTGGGTAGAATCGATACTACCTAGTTGATGGAAACTGCATGGGTTATTATGATGAGTTGCATAGGCATTGGTTGATATATAAAGGGTATATGTTCATGGTATAAAAATCTTTTAGGGTGATCAGTGATAATCCTCAAGTTTTGGCATGAGAATATGATTGTTGGAATAGTGGTTGAAGCATGACATTTGAAGATTTAGATGGAATGGATATTGGATTTTGACTTAGTAACTTTGACTCAAGGAAACAATACTAACAGACTTGGAATCAGATCTATCAGCCTTGGAAAAGGCTAGTTTCTGATAAGAAATACTTCGGGTGGGCTTCGAAGAGTAGAGATCCCTTGTTGGAGAAAAGAAAAGTCATAACTCAAGGTTTCAGAGAATGGTAATGTGTGTTCTAAGGGTGTTTGGCACTTATGAGGGTTTTGGAAGTGTGCATACATGATTTGTAAGGTCATGGTATATTTTTGGTGCGGAGTTGGCACTAGATTTATAATTATAACATTATGGTGACTATATTGGATTGTGGTGAATTGGGTATGTTCAGAACTATGGTTATGATCAACTCAATTATTACATGCAGAGATAGTTCAAAAGTATGAAAATCAGATATTTGGAGAAGTTTTGATTTTGGATACTAGAGATGTAGTCTTAAGGGATAAAACAAAGGAGGATTTCGAAAGTTAGGGTAAACAAGCGGTACTACAGATGTAACTTTGATCGAAGTGTTTGTATAAGGTCTACTATGGGTATTTGCAGTTGCTCGACAATCTTAGTACTTTTCTTACTCTTACATTAGAGGACGAACGTGTGTTTTAGTGGTGGATAATGTAACAACTCTCATAGTAATTTCTGACTTTTGGTGTATTTTGATTATTTTAACCCTCTTCATAGTTGTATTATGGTATTCGTGGTTTGCAAAATGGTTCGCATGGTTCTCGAGGTGGTTGGTTGAGAATTATGTAAGTTTCTCATTTTGGAAGGTTGAAAAGTTAATTTGTTGACTTTAGTTAACATCCATAGAAGTTGAGCTCGTATCAAAATTCTGTCGGCGCCATAAGCTCTAGAACATCATTTTTGGGTTAGTGAGACTATTGGTTCATGTCCGGAGATATTTGGAAGAGTTTTTGAAGAGTTTTTGAGTTTTGAAAATTGGAAACTTAAGAGAGTTGACCAAAGTCAATATTCGAGGTTAGAAAGGTCATTTTTGAGATTTAATGATTCCACTAGGTCCGGAGGGTTACTTTTGGTCTAGTTGAAGATTTGATTCAGTTCTCGAGGCTTTTGAATAAGTTTCGAGTCGTTATTTAAAAATTTGGAGATTTATAAGTTAAGACTTAACTTTGGTTAACATTCGGTTAAGATGACCTCGTTTGGATATTTTGATGATTCCACCAGGTCCGGAATATATTTTACAACTAGTTTGCACTATTAGTTTATGTCCGGGAGGTCTCGGAAGAGTTTTGAGTTCTCGTTCAGAGTTTGAAAGTTTATCGTCATTGGATTTTAGTAGTGTCACCAGAAGCAAAGAGCTCCATTTGGTATTTGGATGGTACCATTAGATCCGTATCGAAATTTAGAACTAACGGAAAAAGAATCATCGCATTTGGAGCTCGTATAAGAAAGATATGATTGTTTTACTATGGACAGTTGTTGCTGGTGCTGCTCAGGTCGCGATCGCAAACCTTTTTGTCGCGACTGCGATGAGTCACCACCAATGGTCGTCACGATCGCGAGCCTTTTGTCGCGACCGCAATGGTTGCCTATGTTGACTAAAATTGATATATTTCGTATTTTTGACATTTTGGGAGCTAGAAAACTCCGATTGAGGTAATTTTTGATGAGTTTTTCTCGTACAATCATTGGGTATGTG
Organism: Jaltomata sinuosa; assembly: GCA_003996215.1. Lineage (NCBI taxonomy): Eukaryota > Viridiplantae > Streptophyta > Magnoliopsida > Solanales > Solanaceae > Jaltomata > Jaltomata sinuosa. The sequence goes on from QJPP01003421.1 coordinate 108,786, forward strand.
TTTTTCTAACTTCATTTTGTTCATTTTCCAAGATTACAATTTTCGTTTTTCATGATTTTCATTCACAAGTTGAGATTTGAAACCCCAAAGTTTATAAAATACAAAGTTCTTGATTTTAGAATTAATTTGTGATGGGTTTTCATTGATTTTTAGAAATTAAGGTCCTTGAAGTATGGGTAATCTGATTTTAGCATAAGTTTATCGCTTTTTCTCATTTTAAACCGTATTTGAACTTGGAATTTTAGAGTTTTTCTGGGTAAAGTTAAAGTTTGATAAAATAATGATTTCGAGTTTGATTTTAACTTCATTTTTGATGAAATTTTAGTTTTGAACTCCTTAATCTATGAGTAAACTGATTTTCTAATAAATTTTTGATTTTGCCCTTTTGGGCTCGGGGTTGACTTTTGAATTGACTTTTTGGATCCGGTTTAGAATCTTAGCAATATGGGTATCATTGGACTCGTGCTTATGCGTAGAACTTTTTCTTGATAGAGTGGTTGCATTCTGAGGCTCTTTGTAAAGGAAAGGCTCAGGTGTGACCTTGTAGAGTTTGCAGTTTAGTTTCGAGGTAGATTATGGCTTAACTTCCTTTAGACTTTGCTTGAGTAGGAACTTATTGTGTAAAGCATACTATGGGGATTGACTTAGTAATCATAATAACAATTGAGTTGATTTATGTATTGTGATGCCCGTATGGGGTCTTGTGCTGATCATAATAGTTAATGAGATAAATTATCATTGTGATGCCCGAGTTGAGGCTTATACTGTGTGGGTGATATGGGACTTAGATTCCTGGAATGAGATTGAGGCTTATAGCTGGTTTTTGAAAGTATTGTAATTATGAGATTTTGATTATATCTTTATAATTGGCTTATTGTTATTTCGTGTGTATGCATATTCATTCATTTATATCGCGGATGACTGAGATGTACTATTAGAAACATTGATTTTGAAAGAGGATGAAACATTTTGTATAAACCCGATCCGATGCGACATTTTGGATGGAGATTAACTTTTATCAACCCGATCCGATGCGACATTCCAAATGGAGATTCACTTTTATAAATTTGATACAATACGACATTTTGGATGGAGTATTGATATCGATTGTATCCGAAGTGGAATTTCAAGTGGGGTATATGGACCTCGCGAGTCCCTCATGGATCCTACCTTCCAGCATAGACTGAGAAAGAGTGTATACTTGTAACACCTTGAAAATTCTAAGATAAGACCTGAACTCTTTCCATGAGTGTAAAGATCATTTCCCTAGTGTGGTGAGTGCTTGGGATGCGAAACATGTTCATAAGAAACTTCTATCATCAAGTTCAGTTGAAAGCATCCCTACTGATTAAGTTCTCATGTAAGATGTAACTATGATCAACTTCAAATGATCATTAATCCTAGCATATGAAGAGTTAGGTGGCCTAATATCCACCAAATTAAATATCTTTGAGTTTTTTTTTCCAACGCCACCATCCGCACATTAATACGAGTCTGGAGTAAAAAGTTATGCCCATTTTAGTTTTGACTGACAGTCTGGAAAGTAGGTGTGAAATGACATGCAAGCTGCAGAAGTCCGCATGCGATCGCATGTCCAAATACACAAGGGAAAAATCTGCCAACTTTCTAGAAAGCAAGTGCGAACCACATGCGACCCACAAATCCTCATATGTGGCCGCATGTCAAATCACATGTGGGCCGATGAGGGCCTTTTTAAGTCAGTTTTAATCTATTTTATTCATTTTTTTGCCATTCTTTCAGATCTTTAACGTGTTTTCTCTCCTTCTATCCTCCTCCTTCATCAAGGTAAGTCTTTCTCTAAGGATTTCAAGTTTTTCAAATTAAATTCCATCATCAAATTATAAATTATTGATACAAATTCTAACCCTTGACCATAGGGTTTTAAGAAATGAATACAAGAACTTCAAGAAGAGATTTCTTGATCATCTTCATCCAAGTTAGGGTTCTTCAACTTCAGGCTCCAAACCCAAAGATTTCACCAAGGATCTTGCTTTCAGGTACGTGGGAATTCATCAATGGGTATCTTTTCACCCATTGAGTTCCTAAGTTAACACAATTCTCCAGTTTTTATTTTAATCCTCAAGACCTAGGGTTTTTGAATTTCATGAACTTCTTGTATCTCATTGTCCATTGCTATGTATGGATCTTATTACATGTTTTTTTGAAATTTAGCATTTGTAGTATACTCATCATTCTCAAACCCTAAGCATGTGCTAAATTCATGACTTGAACTATGATTATGAACTGCACCCTCTATTCAAAATGTAACATTGTTAGGGGTAGTTTAATTCATTAGGATGGTGGGTTATGAACACCCAATCAGTTATGTTTCTTGCATTTTCAAATAGATGCTCAATCATTCAGAATTACATGATTAGAATGCTTTCAGTCTCAGTATTACTTTGCATTCTCAAAAAGTCAGTATCTTGAGCTATCCAGTATGTCGATTATTTACTTATTTATTTATCCAGTTGAGAGTAGTACTTAGCACCGAGCGAATGAAGAGATAAAGGCTCACCCGTCAGTTAGGACTGAGACCTTTAGTATAAGTCCATGAGTCCTACAACTACGGCGCCATCGTGGGTTCTAAAGGGTCATCCATCAAATCAGGCTTGACACCTTAGCCCTTTGGATGCCAGTTTAATGGATCCATGCCAGCTAATGTTCGTACCCTTGGCAAGGTATGAACACCCTCCTAATCAGGGTTATAGGTTGGCCTCATAGTTAGCTCAGCTTAGGGTATGTCGATTAATAGTAGCTCCCACAGTTCAGATATAGTTATTGCATGACCTTGTAGTTAGTTATTAAGTTCAGTATTGTACATTTGTATGTTACCTACTTGGTTATTGCATCAGATTACATCTTTTTGTTTCATGTTCAATATATCTTGCATATTCAGTTTATCTTCTCACATTCAATATGTATAAATTAGTGCATATCCCGCATGCTCAGTACATTTCAAGTACTGACGCATACTTTTGTACTATATTCTATTATGATGTAGGTTCAGGCGCTCAGCATCCGAACCACGCCTAGCTCGATTCTTAGACTTCTCAACAGCTCAGTTGGTGAGTCCTTATAGTTCGAAGATAGGACTTATTTCATTATTTCAGTCTTTTACTTTAGTTTTCATATTATCAGAGTTAGCTGGGGGCTTGTCCCAGCAACTCATCCCAGTAGAGGCTTTCAGACATAGAGTCAGTATTTCAGCTTATATAGTTAGTTAATATGTTTTCAGAGTTTTACATATATTCAGAGATTGTTGATTTATATTCCATATATTCTATAATTACATCAGTTTAGCTTTCGCATATTTATTATTTTAATCAGAATGCTTAGTATATGCCAGGCCATGAGTTAGCTAGGGGTCAGTTGTGACTCTAAGTACCGTGTTACATCTAGGGAGTAGCCTCGGGAAATGACAAACTTAGTATCAGAGCATTAGGTTTAAGGTGTCCTAGGGTGTCTGAAAGTCGCATTAAGTAGAGTCTGTTTCATGGGTGTGAAGCACGCCACACTTATGAGAGAGAAGCTATGAAACATTTTTAGGAAAAAATACCTTCTTTCTTTTTCATATCGTGCTATAGAGTATGAACTTTATTTAATCTCCTTCTAAATTGTGCTCTATGCATTACAAGAAATGCCTCCCAGAAGAGCGAATGGAAGGGGAAAAAGAAACAGAAATGGAAACCAACAAGCACCACCAGATTCACCAGATTCCAGCAGACCCTTTGAATGAGCAAGTCACTCATGTTGAGTTCAAGGCTGCTTTTCAGGTACTAGATCATGCCATGACTACTCAGGTAAATCAGCAAGCTGTGGCACCAGTCCAACCATAGAATAACTCTGCAACAGCTAGAATCTGAGACTTCACTCGGATGAATCCTCCCGAGTTCCATGGTTTTAAGGCTGAGGAGGATCCACGGGAGTTCCTGGATGACATACAGAAGGTTACAGAGATTATGGGTGTCACGCCGGTGGAAAGTGCAGACTTGGCTGCTTATCAGTTGAAGGGAGTGGCTCACATCTGGTACAAGCAATGGAAGGATGGTAAGGGTACATATGCAAGCCTGATAGATTGGGATCAGTTCATGACTGCATTCTTAGACAGATTCATCCCACTTGAACTAAGAAAAGCCAAGGTTCAAGAGTTCATCAACTTGAGGCAAGGTGATATGAGTGTGAAGGAGTATTCCCTCAAGTTTACTCAACTTTCAAAGTATGCTCTTGCAATGGTAGCTGACTCCAGAGCCCGCATAAGTAAGTTTATGTCAGGTGTTTCCGAAGATGTGGTTAAAGAGTGTAGGACTGCTATGCTGATAAAGGAGATAGATATCTCTAGGTTGATGACTCATGCTCAACAGATCGAAGAAGAAAAGATTAAGGAAAGGGAAAGAGACAATAAGAGAGCCAAAACAGGTAATTTTAGTTATTCTCAGCAGAGGTCAGATGGTGGTAATCGCTCTCAGTTCTGCTAAAAATCTTCAGCTTTAGCCCCATCCTCTGCTAGTGCCTCGGTACCTAAGTTCAGATAGGATCAGCGGGATAGGGCACCAGGCTCTAAGTCCCAAGGTAGTGTCACTAGTGGGCGTACTCATCCAGTTTGCAAGGAGTGTGGTAGGAACCACCAGGGTGAATGTATGGCAGGAAGCAGTAATTGTTTCGAATGTGGCAAGCCAGGTCAAAGATTGAGAGAGTGCCCAGTGGCTTCGCAGGGAAGTAAGGGTACTCGTCAGCAGAATCAGGCTAACTCTTCTGCAGCTCCAGTAGGTCACCCATCTCAGCATGGTGCCTCATCTAGTGCAAGTGGTAGTCAGTGCCAGAACATGCTTTATGCTCTACAGACTCGTCAAGATCTGGAGGGTTCCCCCAATGTGATCACTAGTACATTACGAGTCTTTCACCCTGATGTTTATACATTGTTAGATCCCAGGGCTACACTTCTTTTTGTGACCCCTTATATAGAAGTAGACTTCGGTGTCAGTCCAAAAACTTTCCCAGAACCTTTCTCAGTCTCTACTTCAGTTGGTGATTCAATCATAGCCAGACGGGTATACAGAAATTGCCTAGTCACATTCTCCCAGAAAGTCACCTCAGCTGATTTTGTAGAGTTAGATATGGTTGACTTTAATGTTATCCTAGGCATGGACTGGTTATATTCTTGTTATGCCTCAGTCGATTATAGAACCAAAGTTGTTCGGTTCCAGTTTCCTAATGAGCCAGTATTAGAATAGAAAGGTAGTACCTTAGTGCCTGTAGGTCGGTTCATCTCTTACATTAAGGCCTGAAAAATGATTTCCAAGAGATGTATCTATCATCTTGTTCGGATTAAGTATTTAGATTCCGAGACCCCAACTTTCCAGTCAGTCCTTGTGGTTAGCGAATTCCCAGAAGTGTTTCCAGAAGATTTGCCTGGAGTTCCTTCTGAATGGGAAATTAACTTCAGAATAAATCTCCTTCCAGATACCTAGACTATTTCAATTCCTCCTTACAGAAGGGCTCCAGCCGAGCTTAAGGAGTTAAAGGAATAGTTGAAAGACCTTTTAGATAAGGGCTTCATCAGACCTAGCATCTCTCCGAGAGGTGCTCCAGTCCTGTTTGTGCGTAAGAAAGATAGTTCTCTCAGGATATACATCGACTACCTTTAGTTGAACAAAATCACAATTAAGAATAAGTATTCCATTTCCAGGATTGATGACTTATTTGACCAGCTTCAGGATGCCAATTATTTTTCTAAGATAGACCTTAAATCCAACTATCATCAGCTTAGAGTCAGAAAGTGTGACATTTTGAAGACAACCTTCAGAACTCGGTATGCCCCTGCAGCTTTTATGGACTTGATGAACAGGATACACAAGCTGTATTTAGACATGTTTGTTATTGTCTTTATAGATGATATCCTTGTGTACCTTGGAGTGAAGAGGAGCATGGAAAATCATTTGAGAGTTGTGCTTCAAACTCTCAAGGATTGCCAGTTATTTGCCAAGTTCAACAAGTGTGAATTTTGGTTGAAGTCAGTTGCCTTCCTTGGCCATGTGGTCTCTAGTGAGGATATTCGAATGGATTCACAAAAGATAAAAGCAGTAAAGAATTGGCCTAGATCCACTTCTCCGCTAGATATTAGGAGCTTTTTGGGCTTGGCTGGCTACTACAGGAGATTTGTTGAGGGATTTTCATCCATAACTGCCCCGTTGACCAGCTTGACTATGGAAAAGGTAAAATTTTAGTGGTCTGATGAGTGTGAAATGAACTTTCAGGAATTAAAGACCAGGTTGACTACAACTCCAGTTTTAACTCTACAGAGGGATTAGATGGGTTTGTTGTGTATTGTGATGCATCCAGAGTCGGCTTGAGTTGTGTCTTAATGCAGCATGGTAAGGTCATCGCCTATGCCTCCAGACAACTTAAGATTCATGAGAAAAACTACCCAACTCATGACCTTGAGCTTGCAGCAGTTGTTTTTGCCTTAAAGATTTAGAGACACTACTTGTATGGTGTCCATGTAGACATGCTTATAGACCATAAGAGTCTCCAATACATGTTCACCCAGAAGGAGTTGAATCTTTGTCAGAGAAGGTGGCTTGAGTTCCTCAAAGATTATGATATGAATGTTCTTTACCATCCGGGTATGGCCAAGTAGTGGCTGATGCACTTAGCAGACTATCCATGGGTAGTGTGTCATATATTGAGAAAGAGAAAAAGGAATTTGCTAAGGATATTCATAGGCTCTCTCTCCTGGGTGTTTGCCTTATGGACACAGCAGATGGTGGTGTAATAATTCAGAACATATCAAAATCTTCCTTAGTGGTTGAGGTGAAGGAGAAGCAAGATAGTGACCCTATCCTACTTCAGTTAAAAGATGCAATCCATCAGCAGAGAGTAGAGGTTTTCTCTCAAGGGGAAGATGGTACGCTTCGCTACTAGAGTCGTTTATGCATTCCTAATGTGGATCATTTGAGGCAGCGGATCCTGTCAGAGGCTCATAGCTCTAGGTATTCTATTCATCCCGGTGCCACTAAGATGTACCCTGCCCTACAAAAAGTCTATTGGTGGAATAGCATGAAGAGGGATATCACAGATTTTGTGGTTAAGTGTCCCAATTGTTAGCAAGTGAAGGTAAAACAGCAGATTGGGAGGTATAACTCGGGATATTAACATTCCTACTTGGAAGTGGAAAGTGATCAACATGGATTTTTATCATGGGTTTACCTTGTACTCGCCAACAACATGACTCTATTTGGGTGATAGTAGACAAGGTGACTAAGTCATCTCACTTATTGGTTGTCAAGAGTACAGATTCAACAGAGGATTATGCCAGACTCTACATCAGTAAGATAGTCAGGTTGCATGGGGTTCCCTTGTCTATCATCTCAGATAGGGGTACTCAATTTACATCCTATTTCTGGAGATCGTTTCAGAAAGGTCTTGGTACTCAGGTAAATCTCAGCACAATATTTCATTCGCAGATGAATGGTCTAGCAGAGCATACCATCCAGACCTTAGAGGATATGTTGAGGGCTTGTGTGATTGATTTCAAGGGAAATTGGGATGAGCACTTACCTCTTATAGAATTTGCCTATAACAACAGCTTCCATTCTAGTATTCAGATGGCCCCGTATAAGGCATTTTATGGGCGAAGGTGTACATCACCAGTTGGTTGGTTTGAAGTAGGTAAAGCAGCCTTGATAGGGCCAGATTCAGTTCATGAAGCTATGGAGAAGGTTTAGCTTATTAGGGAAAGGCTGAAGACAGCTCAGAGTCATCAGAAGTCCTATGCAGACATGAGAAGAAGAGACTTAGAGTTTGAGATTGATGATTGGGTTTTCCTGAAGGTGTCACCTATGAAGGGTGTGATGAGATTTGGCAAGAAAGGAAAGCTCAATCCCCAGTCCTTACATAATCTTGAAGAGGGTTGGTAATATGGCCTATGAGTTAGAGTTACCAGCCGAACTAGCAATGGTTCATCCAGTCTTTCACGTTTCACTATTGAAGAAGTGTATTGGTGATCCGGCATCGATTGTGCCATTAGAGAATGTGGGTGTGAAGGATAGCCTCACTTATGAAGAGGTTCCAGTTGAGATTCTTGACCGTTAGGTTCGGAGGTTGAGAAATAAGAAAGTCACTTCAGTGAAAGTTCTTTAGAGAAATCAGTCCGTTGAGGGAGCTACTTGGGAAGCAGAGGTGGCCATGATGACCAAGTACCCTCACCTTTTTCCATCCGATCCAGTTTTAGCTTGAGGTAATAACTCTTCTCCAGTCTCTCAGTCTATTCTCATGTGTTTCCCTTCAGTTTCATGATTCCCTTAGCTATTTTGGCATTTTCAGTATGCTTTCATGTACTTAGAACTTAATTCAGTTAGAAATCAGCTTCTAGAATTCAGTTGGTAGGGATTGCAGCTCTTTCCCTCCAAACTCAGCTTGTTTAGTCTTCATTTGAGGATGAATGATCCCAAAGGGGAGATATTGTAACACTCCAAAAATTCTAAGCTAAGACCCGAACCTTTTTACGTGAGTATAAAGATCATTTTCCTAGTATGGTGAGTGCTTGGGATACAAAACATGTTCATAAGAAACTTTTATCATCAAGTTAAGTTGAAAGCATCCCTACCAATTAAGTTCTCATGTAAGATCCAACTATGGTAAACTTCAAACTATAATTACTCTTAGCATATGAAGAATTATATGGCCTAATACCCACCAAATTAAAGATCTTCAACTTTTCTTTTCAACGCCACCAGCCACGCATTAATTTGAGTTTGGAGTAAAAAGTTATGCCCATTTTAGTTTTGACTGACAGTTTGGAAAGCAGGTGCGAAATGACATGCGAGCTGGAGAAAGCCGCATGCGATCGCATGTCCAAACGCACAAGGGGGAAAATCTGCCAATTTTTTGAAAAGCAAGTGCAAACCACATACGACCCACAGATCCTCACATGCGGCCGCTTGTCAAATTCATGTGGGCCGACGGGGATCCTTTTAAGTCAGTTTTAATCCATATTTTTTCATTCTTTTGTCATTCTTTCATACCTTCAACGTGTTTTCTCTCTTCCTATCCTTCTCATTCATCAAGGTAAGTCCTTCTCTAAGGATTTCAAGTTTTTCAAATTAAATTCCATCATCAAATTACAAATTATTGATAGAAATCTTAACCCTTGACCATAGGGTTTCAAGAAACAAATACAAGAACTTTAAGAAGAGATTTCTTGATCATTCTTTATCCAAGTTAGGGTTCTTCAACTTCAGGCTCCAAACCCAAAGATTTCACCAAGGGTCTTACTTTCAGGTATGTGGGAATTCATCAATAGGTATCCTTTCACTCATTGAGTCCATAAGTTAACATAATTCTCCAGGTTTTAGTTTAATCCTCAGGACCTAGGGTTTCTAAATTTCATGAACTTTTTGTATCTCAATTTTCATTGCTATGTATGGATCTTATTACATGTTTTCTTGAAGTTTAACATTTGTAGTATACTCATCATTCTCAAACCCTTAGCATATGCTAAATTCATGACTTGAACTATGATTATGAACTGCACCCTCTATTCAGAATCTAGCATCGTTAGGAGTAGTTCAATTTATTAGGATGGTGGGTTATGAACATCTAATCAGTTATGTTTCCTGCATTTTCAGATAGATGCCTAATTATTCAAAATTACATGATTAGAATGCTTTCAGTCTCAGTATTACTTTGCATTCTCAGAAAGTCAGTTTCTTGAGCTATCCAATATTTCAATTATTTACTTATTTATTTATCTAATTGAGAGTAATATTTAGTACCGAGCGGACGGAGGGATAAAGTCTCACCCGTCAGTTAGTACTGAGACCTTTAGTAGAAGTCTCTGAGTCCCAAAATTATGGTGCCACCGTAGGTTCTAAAGGGTTATTCGTTAGATCAGGCTTGAAACCTTAGCCCTTTGGACGTCAGTTTAGTGGATCCACGCCAGCTAATATTCGTACCCTTGGCAAGGTATGAATGCCCTCCCAACCAGGGTTACAACTTAGCCCCATAGTTAGCTCAACTTGGGGTATGTCGATTAATAGTAGCTCACACAGTTCAGATTCAGTTATTGCATGACCTTGTAGTCAGTTATTCAATTCAGTATTCTACAGTTGTATATTACCTACTTGGTTATTGCATCAGATTACATCTTTCAGTTTCATGTTCAGTATATCTTGCATATTCAGTTTATCTCCTCACATTCAATATGTATAGATTAGTGCATATCCCGCATGCTCAGTACATTTCAAGTACTGATGCATACTTTTGTGCTACATGTAATTATAATGTAGGTTCAGGCGCTCAGCATCCGTACCACGCCTAGCTCGATTCTCAAACTTCTCAGCAGCTCAGTTGGTGAGTCCTCATAGTTCGAGGACCAGACTTATTTCATTATTTCAGTTTTTTACTTTAGTTTTCATATTATCAGATTTAGCTGGGGGCTTGTCCCAACAACTCATCCTAGTAGAGGCTTTCATACATCGAGTCAGTATTTCAGCTTATATAGTCAGTTGATATGTTTTCATACTTTTACATACATTCAGAGGTTGTTGATTTATGTTCCATATCTTCCATGATTACATCAGTTTAGCTTTCACATATTTATTATTTTAATAATCAGAATGCTTAGTATATGCCCGGCTATGTGTTAGCTAGGGGTCACTTGTGACTCTAAGCACTGTGTTACATCTAGGGGGTAGCCTCGAAGTGTGACAATACTGGTAGGCATGACCATTACATCTCAACCCATATCATTGCATTGCATTATCATTTGGATTGTTAGTTTGATTGAGATATACCATTTTATTATTGATATTGAACTGCTGGAACTTTTCTGCGTGCATGTTATTTTAGTATTCTTTATTTGATATAGTAACTGCTTAATCTCAGTCGACCTATGATGTCTACTGAGTACAAGTGAACTGTACTCACCCCTACTTTTCTGCATTCTTCTAATGCAGATTCAGGTACAAGTGAATTCTGTGATTAGAGTTTGTGCTATTTGATATCTTCGAAGCTGTGGTGAGCTCCGGTGTTTGTAGACTGTCCTGACTTTCTTTACTACTTATCTCTATTTTCTTTACTTTTTCAAACAGTGTTGTAGTATTTGGTTAGAATATCTTGTACTTAAAGTCACTCTAGTATTCGTGACAGTTGAGTCTGGGATATTTTTGGGAGTCTTACTATTCTGTTTTCTTTTTATTATTGTTGAATTGAGTTATTATTGGTTATTCATTGTGTTATTTCACTATTTACCTTATTTTAAGTTGCTTGCATTTATTGAGTTAGGCTTACCTCCCATGGTTGGGTTGGGGTAGGTGTCATCACAACCCTTGTGAGTTTTGGGCCGTGACAACAGACTTCCATGTTAGGTACCCATTGCATATTCAGCAAAGCAATTGGTGAGCTCCCTTCTCATCTGAAGTAAACAGATGTCTAGTATTCTTTAGACGTATTTATATTTATAATTTGGGTTTGTAGACACCCTATTTCGACCATCTGCCATTGTATAGATACGATTCTATTAGAGGCTTCGTAGATAGTGTAAAATTACTTTATGTAATTATAGTTCCAGTTGTCTATTGCAATCTTAAGGCCAGCCGGACAACATTGTTTATGCATAGTCTTTTAATATTGTCTTAGGAATAATGATTCTTCTGCTTAGTACATGTCAGTTGTATGACATGTGCTCATAGGGTTTTTGTCTACCCCGTCTAGGCTTGGGGCGTGACACTATCTTTGTACTACGGCTTGTGCAGTTATTTACTTAATCTTGTGCATATCTATTTTATTACTTAGCTACTAGTAAAACATATCTAAGAATCACGAAGTATGACTCAAAAGGAGGAGCCTAGCGTATGCAATAAGGTTAAGTAGAGCATGATCTCTACCCTGCATATGGATTAATTTGTGGGTAGGACAGAGATGTACCTAAATACCCTGTTTAGTTAATGCACGACAGGATTGTAAGTGTCTTTGTCATATTCTTGATCTTTGAGAGGTAGGTGTAGAAGCGAGGGTATTGATCGGAGGGCTACACAACTTGAGAGAGCCTAGTCACAATAGTTTTTGTTAACCAACAACTTAGTAAAAAATCAAAGTAAATTCAAGTGATTACTCAACATGATTTCCTGTAAATTCAATAATCCGAAATATTATCTCCTATTGTGTTAAATTCTTGCATCTTAACATTATCTAGTATAAAATAGAATAATTAATTAGTTTGTTGTTGTAAAGTAGTTTATACAACAAAAAATAAAACTTAGTGGTTAAAAAACTTGCGTGATTAATTGATTATAATTGAATTCAATAAATCGTAAAATCAAGTTCCTACAAGATTAATATCTAACTTGCTTAGTCATTGTATTACTTAGCAATCGTGTGCACTTGCATGTGCGTTTGGGAGCGATAAAAGACGCTTAAATTGTACCTCAATTTCCAACCCTCTAATAGCACTTATAGGACACTTAATCTTGTCTTCTATTCTCAATGCTCTGCTGGAGCGAGGTGCTTGTGGGCGCCTTAAGTTTGTGAACTTTTTTTTGTTTTGTATTCTCTTCAATGCTTTATATTCACGTCTTTTCTATCTAAGGCCCTCGTTAAGTATAAGTTAGTCTCCAAAATTATGAAATTTTACAAAAAATAGATAATAATAATAATTAAGCACACGAAGGAGTGTGCATGTACGATTTGGGTGTCAAGCCGAGCCCAACTCTAGTCTACTTTTTAATGTTTAGTTTCGTGTAATGTTACGCCTTTAAAAAGATCATAATAAATTGATTGATTAAGAAAAAAATGTATAGTACTAATTTAAATTGATAATTATATTCACGTGTGATTGAATTATATATATTATTGATTATATAATAGAACTTTCAAGCAAAAATTAAAAATAAAGCAACAATAAATTTTAAAAAATTGTACAATATTAAATTTATTTTATTTTAATTCCTTAATTTAAAATTTTAATTACATTTCATACCATCCATAAAGTAGTCTTAGGTTACGATGTGTATAGAAAATGCAATTATATCGAATTAATTTAGAAAGTACAAAATTATAAATTTATGATAATAAGTAATTATTATTAAATTGAGAGATAAGGCACAAGTACCTCCCTAAACTATATTCGAAGTTGCTACGACGCACCTAAACTTTGTAGGGGTCCTATTACCCCCCTAAACTCATTTTTCTGTATTTTTATGCTCCTTTTGTGCTGACATGGCTGCCATATCAGCACAAAAGTAGCACAAAAATATTCTGCTACTTGGCAGCCACGTCAGCAAAAAGGAGCACAAAAATGCAGAAAAAATGAGTTTAGGAGGTAATAGAACCCCCGTAAAATTTAGGTGTGTCATAGCAACTTCGGGTATAGTTTAGAGGGGTACTTGTGCATTATCTCTTAAATTGATATATATTTATATTAATTATTAACACAATAGATGAACTAAAATTTTAAAGTAATCATTACAAAATTAAAGCGAGCCAATTGAAATAAATTAAGTCAGCTTAATCGAGTTGGAGCTTGACCAAATCTAGCTAAATTTTAATTAAAATTGAATGGAATTAAGCCGAGGTAAATATATGCAAACTGAATCGAGCCCTCAACTTAGCGCCTAAGCCTATATGCACTCCAGAAGACAACATACTGAATCTAGATAATGTCAATATCCAAAGCAGCTGCTAAATACTTCATCATAATTTAAATGTGCATAACAGCCTACATAAATCCTATCAAAACTTTAAGCTAAAAAAATATTACTTTTTTTAAATTTTTTATCTGGTGTTTTATTTTCATATTAGAGTTTGATTACTTTGAATTTGTGTCCAATAAAGCTCATTTGGGTATATCATTTTCTGTTATGAATTTTTTCATACTCAAAATTCGAAATTAAGAACCTTAATTAAGGGAGGAATAGTCGCAACTCGAAAAACATTAACCATTAAATAAGCAAGCCAACTGAGATAGAACACCAAAGCTAAAAATGAGACCCCCAAAAAGATTTATCTGCTTCTTGATTCTGTTGTAGTGCCCAATATAGGGGTGTTCGGTACGGAAGAAAATGTTTTTAAAAAAGGAAAATAAATGAATTTCTTATTTATTTTCTTGTGTTTTGTATGTATTTAAAAAATATTATCTTAAAATTATTTATATATAATCTAGACAAATACTATGAGAGGTGGGAGTGTAGGGTGGTGGAAGAGAGTGAGGGCTGCGAGGGTGGGTGAACATTAGGTGCGTTGGAAGATGGAGAGGCCACAATGAATGTGAAATACCACTTGTAAAACTTGTTTTTTTTACTTGCGTTAACAAAGTCATTTTTCTTATTTTTCTAAAAAGAAATACTTTTCAAAAGTTTTGGCTAACCGAATATGAAAAAATCAAAAAGCCACCACAATAAAGTTTCGTTTAAACGGACCACTAAACTAAATAATTATAGTATTTCACAACCAAAAGCCGATATAATTGTCTTTTTAAAAATCTTATTAACCAATTTACCACTCCAAAGATTGGCCAGTCATTGGGCGAAGACTACAAAATTAAACCATTGTAGAACAAAACGCAGAAGTGTATTAAGAGGGAGAGAGAGAGATTGGGGCAAAGTTGAAGATTAACCTCTATAGCTGAGAGGAGAAGCTCAAGTAAGAAAAGGACTCTTCTCATTTTGTTTTCAGTTTTCCCCAATTTTCTTTGGGTAATAATCTTTTGGTATGCACAATTTTTCTTTCAATTAGGAAACTCAGTTGTTTCAATTTTCCAATAGTATTTGTCAACGATAAATTGTTATCTTTGCCCGTATGCTTGTAATCTGTTGACTGATACATATAATCGGATACCCTTGCCATGTTCAAAATATTTTATTTCGAGATTTTCCTCATATTCATCTGAAATTGTGATATGGGTATTGAACAAGATTGCTTTTTGTGATCTGGGTATTGTACACAATTTGATTTTGTAGATGTTTCCATTAAATGATGTACAATTTTTTTACGTTTTTTCTTGTGACTTTTGGATGTGTAGGTGGGTCTCCATTTTTACTATTAAGTATAATTTAATTTTTACCCTGGTGTGGGTGTTTGTAAAGATCTACGTGCTGTTGTTACTTGTCTAACGTCAGATCTCTATATTCCTTGCTTGAAGATGCTTAAACTTTCATTTCTCTCTTTTTTGTTTGTTGAAATTGGAAATCTATCTGCAGTTATTCTATGCTAAGCTAATCAACACTCAGCTAAGTTAAGATCTTATAGCAGAGTCATCTTTGATAAAAGAGGGTTGCTCAAGTGGGAGCCCCTCCTCCTTCAACCAAGAGATTTGGAATTTGAATGACCAAGGTGGAAGTTGGAAAAAGCCCCTGTTGGCCCCTGGGGAGTAGGGATTTTGGGAGTTGGGGTGGGGTTTATCAAATTGAAAGAAAAAAAATAATAGAGCAGACTGTGTCTCATCCTCCTTACATTAATGACCATATGTATTAAGACGTGTATATTTGCTGCAGATGGAAATTCAAGTTCTTTGTTTCTTAATATGTAAAGTAATGAACTTAACTATCATCTTTATGTCTTTAAAAATCAGGTGGAGTTTCCTAATTTATAGTCTCAGTTACCTTAGATGGATCCAACAACAGATGAGCAGTTGGATTATGGTGATGAAGAATATGGAGGAAGCAACAAGATGCAGTACCATGGAAGTGGGACAATTCCTGCACTAGCAGAGGATGAAATGATGGGTGAAGATGATGAATATGATGATCTTTACAATGATGTTAACATTGGGGATGGTTTCCTACAGCTGCAGCGGTCAGAGGGTCCAGTTCCTTCTGTTGATGCGGGAAATGGGAGTTTTCAAGCCCAGAAAGCTAGTTTTCCTGACTCAAGGGCTGCTGGTATAGGATCAGAGGAGGCGAAGATCCCTGGTGTCGCAACAGAAGGGAAGTATGCTGGCACTGAAGTCCAATTCCCCCAGCAAAAGGATGGGCTTGTAATTGAAAGGGAAATTGAACGACCCGCTGATGCTGCACAAAAAGCAAGGCCTTCAGCAATTACGATGACTCTCACTTCTCAAGTGGGGAACTCTGGTTACCAAGGATCCATGCCAATGCCCCAGAAAACTGGACCTGATCCTATCGCTATGCCAGAAAAAAATGCCAGTGAAGCTACACCATTGGTGAATTCTGGTGTGGCTGGATCAAGAGTTGTTCCACACATGCCAACTAATCAATTGAACTCAAGTGGGAACGTTAACATGAATAACCCAATTATTAGTGAGACTCCTATAAGGCCATCTATGGAGAATGGCAACACCATGCTTTTTGTTGGAGAATTGCACTGGTGGACTACTGATGCTGAGCTTGAGGGTGTGCTGACTCAATATGGGAATGTAAAGGAGATCAAATTCTTTGATGAGAGAGCTAGTGGCAAGTCTAAAGGCTATTGTCAAGTTGAGTTCTTTGACCCAGCTTCTGCAGCTGCTTGCAAAGAAGGAATGAATGGTTATATTTTCAATGGGCGAGCCTGCGTTGTCGCATTTGCAACTCCACAAACTATAAAACAGATGGGTTCCTCATATGTGAACAAAACTCAAAACCAGGTGCAGTCTCAACCACAGGGGCGGAGACCCATGAATGAAGGAGTTGGTAGAGGTGGGGCAAATTACACCCCTGGAGATGCTGGGAGGAATTTTGGAAGAGGTAGTTGGGGGCGTGGAGGGCCGGGGATGCCTAACAGAGGACCTGGGGGTGGACCAGTGAGGGGAAGAGGAGCCATGGGATCAAAGAATATGATGGTGAATCCTGGAGCTGGCAATGGTGCCGGTGGAGCTTTTGGGCAAGGACTTGCAGGTCCAGCATTTGGTGGTCCTCCTGCAGGTCTAATGCATCCCCAGGGCATGATGGGTCCTGGTTTTGATCCCGGTTTTATGGGTCGAGGAGCTGGTTATGGAGGATTTTCAGGGCCTGCATTTCCAGGGATGATTCCTCCATTTCCAGCTGTTAATCCTATGGGTCTTCCTGGGGTGGCTCCTCATGTCAACCCTGCATTCTTTGGTCGAGGAATGGCTGCAAATGGAATGGGAATGATGGGTACTGCTGGGATGGATGGGCCTCATCCGGGAATGTGGACTGACACAAGCGGGGGTGGATGGGGAGGAGAAGAACATGGCAGGAGAACTAGAGAGTCCAGTTATGGGGGTGAAGATAATGCATCAGAATATGGCTATGGAGAGGTTAGCCATGATAAAGGAGCCAGGTCAAGTGCTGTGTCCAGGGAAAAGGAACGGGGTTCTGAGCGTGACTGGTCAGGCAACTCCGACAGGCGGCATCGTGATGAAAGAGAAAATGACAGAGATAGGTATGATAAGGAGCACAGATACAGGGAAGAAAAGGATGGTTACCGGGACTATCGTCAAAAGGAGCGTGAATCAGAGTACGAGGAAGACTATGACCGTGGACAGTCTTCTTCAAGATCCCGTAGCAGATCCCGAGCAGCTCAGGAGGAGGATCATAGGTCTAGATCAAGAGACACAAATTATGGGAAACGTAGACGTGCACCTTCTGAATGATCTCATCTATGCTGCCGTGCATCTGTTCCAAGTCTTATATAGGACTACAGGCGCAATTATTAACCTTTGGTGATGTCCTTCCTTCAGCTACTTGTATGCAGTGGCGTTCTTCCTGTTTTGTGTTGGTGCTGATATTCTGTGGTTTCAGGACTTAAAGAAGTAAGTCAAGTATTATTACGGTTCCAGGAAGTAGATATAGATCTTAGATCCTCTTATTCTACTTCCTATAAACGTCATTTGATGCAGAACTTCTATTTGTGCTAAGATTATGAGTAACTTTATTAAAAAACTTTTGTGGGTTTGCTTGACGAGTTGAGCTTTCTAATTGCTTGTTGCTGTTAATTTGTAGGTTTTATGACTATTCTCATAAATTAGCTTTTTGGAGCTGTTAGAACTTGTTTATTATCTAAGAGTTGTGGGCCCTTTTGTGTACGATTGTTTGTTGACTATTTCTTTCAGTTAGTTATATTAGCTTAATCCGAAAGCTGAGAAATAGGCTTAATGTATCTTGTTGCTTTGCTTTTTCGATTCGCTACTCGTGTGATATTAAAATGTTCTTTGTTTCTTCTTTTGTTTGCCTGTTTGGGTGCATGCACATGTTGACCGGGGGGAGGGGGGTTGTCTTATCTTGGCTATTCATCTCTAGGCTGCCAAACCTTGTTATCTAGGTATGCTTGGTGGTACTATTGCTTTTTGATTCAAACTTGGTCCTTATTTGATTGTCTTCAGGGAAGAAACTGAATTTTCACAATAGTATTCTTTGAAAGCCATGAAATTAATGATTCCAAGTGGTGTTCCTATTAATTTGTTGTTCTGTGGCTGTTGGGTGGTAAGTGATGCTTATACTACAGATCATCCACCATTATGGGTGCATACCAACACATCTTATTTGTGAAGCTGAAGTCTTTTTAGTTGTGAACTAGTTACGGAGTCATAATTCTTGTGCCGGTAATTTGTATGCATACTGTCTTGGAGAATTTATTTAGCAACTTTAAGTTTATGTGACACTTCGTGGCTCATAGGGCAGCTGCTGCTTTCATAATGCCTCTAGGTGATCAACAAATATGCTTCACTCACTTAAATTTCTGTTGCACTCTTGGATACTGATTATTTATGGTGGAGTCATGGGTTAGCTGACAATTTGTCACATGTTGGTCTTTTCCTTTCTCTCTCTCTCTCTCTCTTTTTTGGTGTGTGAATAACTGAATTGTGAGTTAGGCCTTTGTGGTTTATTTCTCTATGTTAATGTAAAGATTGCTTTAGTAGCAGTATCATTTATAGGGCTTTTGACATTTATTTTATGGACCACACAAACTTCTCATATGACACCACCACCAACTCCTCCTCCTGATCCTCCAGAAGAGGATATACTAACTTATAGATCCTTCACATTTTCAATGCTGTCCTTCATATGAGTTCAGGCAAATGATTTAAAGTTGCGTTTCTCTGTTCCTGATAGATATCTCTCAAAAAATTCGGCCCATCTGTGTGGTTGTATAACTAAAAGATTTTGTATATATGCTTGATTATTTGTGCTACATTGATATTGTTTCTTCTATTCTTGAATGGCATCAGTACAGGCAGAAATGCAAAGACAGAAATTGGATGCCACTTCTAATTGTGAACTATGTTAAATCTAGTAGATTATTTGCTTGATGTGCATTTGTTTGTACAATTCTAGTTGTATGTTTCTCTGAGTTGAAGTGTTGTTCGGGAGGGTTTGACCATTTAAGTTGCTTCCCGAGGCAGTTAAAAATCAGTTTGCTTTGCATTATTCCTTCTTTCCTTTTGGTTCTATGTCAATTTATTGCATCTCTTAACTGTTATTAGCATCTATAACTGACGCAGTCATATGAATTTGGGTTCTATCATTTTTCATGAGTATTAACATGGGAATTTTCTCTAATTATCATATTCAGGGAGCCGCGAGGCAACTCTCTGTTTTTCGTGACTAAATCAGCATATTTTGGTTATCTGGAGGAAGATGAGTTAAATTGGACAATTGTTTGAAAATGCTAGTCTCTGCCTAGTGCCTAGTGCGCCTGAGATATTTGACTGTAATTTTTATTTCCTTTAGCATATAACATTGTGGGCATCCAATTTAGATAGGGATGCATCAGCAGGCCCACCAGTCTTTAAAAGCTCTATTTTGAGCTATGTATTTGTAGATCATGTAGTAGGTTCCATCATGTGTAATGTTTCATACACGTTTTTTTTGCTCTTTCTTGAGCTTTGTAAAGATCTTGTACCAAGTCTGCTGAGCTCTTCATCCTGTAGATATCGGTATGGTGGGTTTGTACATAGTAATGCTAGTCTAGGTTAGTTGTGATCGGTTAGCAACTTTTGTATGGTGCTGTAATCTGAAATATAGGTGATTGCTGTAACATCTGGAGCAGTTGGCTTATTATTCATCGCAGTTATGCCAATATGAGTTTTAAAATACTAGAAGGTGCATTCACCATGGACCATGTACATGTACATTCCAAGATACAGATAGTGACTGCAATTGCATCTGTGGGAACCTCCCTGTAGGCCTGTAAAAACTTTTTTGTAGTTAGATCATACTCGAAGTGTAAATTTCTGTTGTAATATCTGAAATTGTGTGATTCTGGTCAATTCTGGTTTCTTGTAACTCATTTTGTAAACATGGACCACATTGGCTGTATATAATGTTTTATAGTTTGATTTAGGAGTAACAAGTTGTGGGTTCAAATATATCAAAGGGCCCGGAGACAACTATCAGGTTCTCGGTGCCTTTAATCCGTTGTATCTTAATTTCTCTTCCATTTTTGGTTTTAGCTTCATTTCAGTGCATGTTAGCTGCTGAGACATCTGTTAATTAGCCTGGAATTTGATGTTCACCAATTAGTGCTAGTCTGTAGAATTGATTACAGAGGCATTGAATACACAAGATATCTCTCTTGCATTCATCTTTTTCTAGTATCCTTGCCTTGAAATTCTCATTCAATATAAGCTGCATTTCCTATTCTTGATTTATTTGCAGTTCTTTCGGTTTTGTTGCCATGTAATGTACATCTCATGGCATCTTTTCTTTAGGTTTTTGTGTTGCCTAATAGTGCTTTGTCTCTCCACCATTTGAACTGTGATATTTGGAGCTACTATATTAGTCTTCTATCCCTGTTTTGGTTCATTTCCCTAGCAGTCCATGTTTCTGATTCGAAAAATTAGAAAATGAAAGAAGAATCTGTGTGAACTGTCGACAATTGCCTGCTTATATCCATTCCCCTTCGTTACCCCCAACTTATGAACGGTACGTGCTGTGCAGTTAACTGGGAAGGCGATTGATTAGAAGTTGTGCCTTAATTTTGCTTGATATTAACATGCTGGTCGTGAGTTAACGTTAGGTAATAATGATATGTTTTGCATTTTTTGACTTTGTTTGGCATTTTCCTTCTTGCAATTTGTCGATAATTATAATTTTTGGTTGTATTATTTTGGTTTAATTAACTTTTTACCGTTACTGAAATTGCAGAATAGTGTGATTTGCACCATTGAAATGAAAAGGTGTTGGGATTGTATGTTTGTCTTTGGCTTTGGATTTCAATTCTTTTCATTCTTTAGTTAGAAAGACATCCATCTCAATAATAACTAGTCAGTGCTAAGTTTTGGTGCTACACTGACCTGATCTACCTCTTTCCGTACGTAATACTCCCTCCGTTTCTAAATAAGTGATTATTTTTTTTTTATTTTGTTGCTAAATAAGTGATCATTTGGGCTTTCAAAAATAAATTGATCATATTCTTCCAAATTTACCCTTGTTTACATAATAAAAAACTATTAATTAGAAAAGATCACATTAAATATACAAAAAAAACTGTAAAAGTTCATGTGCTATGATTTCTCATCCTTGCGATCTGTAATGGTAGTTATTTACATCCAAATTAAGTTGAGTCTAATATATAATTATTATTCATTTGTACTGAAATATTCCATTGTTGATCAACTTTTCCAACGTTTTGTTTCCACAAAATCTTAAAATTTCAAGAGGTGCTTGTCATAGGACAATTATTTTCACATGCAGGTGTCAATATTTTTTATTTTTTTTTGGAACAATTGTTCAGAAACGTTTTTGAGATAGTTTTTTAAGGAACACAAGTTACTTGGAGGATAATTATTGTTTTTTGAAGAATTTTTAAACGAGCACAAGCTTCGATATTATTGGGAAATCTTTGTTAGCCTTTTAGGATTAAGTTCAAAAGACATCTGTCAAGGAATCAGGATCTCTCCAATTCCAGCAATCCGCCCGCACCCACATGCATGCACTTTAACAGGTGAAGTACATAAAATGACTCTCACAGGGGCTGCTCTTCATATTTTGTCCTCATAAATATTTTTTTTATAATATTAATCTTTCTTTCTTTTTACATAGAAAATAATTACTTTTTTATCCTTCTATACCTCAAATATTTTCAAACAACTCTTCATAATCATTTGACTCTCAATTTTTATTTTTATTTCTTTTTCTTTTTCTTTTTTTATTTTTTCTTTTCTCTTCTTTTTTCATTTTTCTGAACGTTTATTTTTTTTACTTTTTTTTTTCGACCTTTATATTTTTCCTTTTCTCCTCTCAATTTCTATTTTTTCTATTTTTTATTTTTCTTTGAATTTTTTTTTCTTTTTTTCCTCAACTTTTATTTTTTTTTCTCCTCTCAACTACATTTTTTTTATTTTTATTGTTTTTTTCTCTTTTTTGTTTTATTTAATTATTTTTTTAATCATTTTTTTAATCATTTTTCTCAATTTTTTTTATGAGATGTTCAATAACTCTTGTCTCTAAGGCAAGACTTAGCCCAAGGACTTTCAAACAACAAGTAACGTCCCATGGGCAAGAGTTGACACTACCACATTGTGTTTTGATTTAGGAGGTGCTCTATAACGCTTGCCTTAGAGGCAAGACTTAGCCCAAGGACTTCCAAACAACAAGTTACTTTCCTTGGGAAAGAGTTGACACTATCACCTTGTGTCTTGATTTATGAAATGTTCTATAACTCTTGCCTTAGAGGCAAGACTTAACTCAAGGAATTTCAAACAACAAGTTACACTCCATGGGCAAGAGTTGACAGTAGCACATTGTGTCTTGATTTATGAGGTGTTCTATAACACTTGCCTTAGAGGCAAGACTTAGCCCAAGAACTTTCAAACAATAAATTACACTCTATGGGCAAGAGTTGACACTACCACATTGTGTCTTGATTTATGAGATGCTTTATAACTCTTGCCTTAGAGGCAAGACTTAGCCCAAGGACCTCCCAAAAAAATAAGTTACTCCTCATGGGCAAGAATTAACACTACTTCATTGTGTCTTAATTTATGAGATACTCTATAACTCTTGCCTTAGAGGCAAAACTTAGCTCAAAGATTTTCAAACAACAAGTTATGCCCCACGAGCAAGGCTTGACACTACCTCATTATGTCTTGATTTATGAGATGTTCTATAACTCTTGCCTTAGAGGCAAGACTTATTCCAAAAGACTTCCAAACAATAAAACACGCCCTTAAGTTTAGTTCGATGTCAAAGAAAAAAGATCCTCTTTGTAGATTATTCAACTTTCTGTTCATTAGCAAAAAATAATAGAAGTTGAGAAAAAAAAAAGAAGAAAAAAAAAAGAGAAAAGAAAAAATTAAAGATTGAGAAAAAGAAAAAAGAGAAGAAAAAAAATAAAAAAAGAGAAAAAAAAAAAGAAAAAAAAAGATTGAGAAAAAAAAAAGAGAAAAAACTAAAAGAAAAATAAAGTTTGAGAAAAATGAAAAATAAAATAAAAAAAATAGAAAAATAAAATAAAATTGAGAGGCAAATGAATATAGAGAGTTGTGGTATAAAAGAGCAAAAATGTATTTGTTTTATATATAAAAAGGAAGGAAGGCTAGTCTTTAAAGACTTTTCTTATGGGAGACAAAAAATTAAGACCACTCACTATGAAAGACACCCTATGTAATTTCCTGCACTTTAACCCGCACCGTATTGCATACGCTCTAACCCACTCCGCACACACATACACTCTAACCCGCACCACCCTGTATATGCTCTAACGCACTCTATTTTTCTCTCTTTAATCGGTCCAAAGTCATTCTCTATTAACTCGTTTGGAAGCTTATTAATGATTGTTGAATTTTATTTTAAAATTTAGCAATAATGGATGAATGGACTTACGTTTTATTCTTAATTCGTAAGTTCTACAAAGAATTGGATTCAACTTAAAACTGAATTTCCATTGAAATATTGATTTTCACTTATTTTTTATATAAAAACGAATAACATAATATTCTTGATTACAAAATAACTCTTACGTATTATTTATTTCATATTTTAGCACTCCATAATCAAGGATATATATAAGGACAATCACATCACTGGTCAAAATATTAGTAGTTAAGTTTATGTAGTTGATGAAAAAAAGAAATTAGTTATAATTTTTGTAGGTTTTAAAAAGAATAGGGCCTTTCATGGCCATCCTTGGACTCCGCTGAATCATTAGAAAATTTTATTTTGTGTTTTATTCATCGATCCTATATTAATTCCTACATATCTTTCTTCCTTTTTCATTGCAGCATTTCTCTCCAATTTCCATTGCTGCATTCAAAAATAAATACAAATAAAAGGAGGAAAACGTTCTAGCAAGAAAAAATGGCACGTAAAATTATTGTTCTTGCTCTCATTTTCTTCTCCATGGTCTGCATGGCCTCCGCCATAGATATTCCTGCGGCAGCTTTAAAAGAAGCAGCTAATGCTCCAGTTGCAGTTGAAAATAACAATATCATTGGTATTCTTTGTTTCTACTAACACACTTTTAATTATTTCAACAATACGCCTCCTTATGTGTGGGTCTGCTTCTTTAATTATCATGGTTCAAAATACATATTTTTTCAGCGGCCTGAGATTTGAACAAAATAATAAAGTTTTTCTTTATATATTTTTTAAATATTTTAAATTGATAATTATTGTGATTTATAGTTCTTTTTATGTCATTTTGGAATATATAAATTTCATTTCAAGAAAAATTTAAAACTTTTATGTCTGAATTCAAGATCAGAGTTTAGAACTTGAACCTCAAATTCTAACCGTGCCACATAAATTGAGATAGAAAGACTATTTGCTTGGTCCCGTTCAATTGATCTATATATAGACCAGAAAATAAATACATTTATTAATAAATAAGTTCTAGGCCTCTTGATCTTGTTTAGTAATGTGATTTTAGGTTACCAATTGATTTTGCTACTATATTGATTATTATGTGACAATTTTATCTATATATAAAATTAAATTACTAAAGATAGCATACGTTTAATTTGTTTAATTATATTATGTTTTAATAGGTACCATTAATGGGACCTACGAAAATGGAGCTGTAGCTGCTGCACCTGTTGGTGGACCAATTTCTGGACATACTTTTCCTAACATAAGCCTACCACCAGCACCCAATAGCGCCATCACTAGCACTGCTGATTTCACCACAATTGTCACAACTATTGTTTCTGTTGCCGTTGCTACTTCATTCTTTTCTTAAACATGTGTGTGGAGCTTGAATCCTTGTTTAACATCTTTTTTCTGGTTACATATTTTCCTGTCTTTAATCCTTTTAAAATTATGTTACATGTTATCTTGAACAATATGTAAAAGACATCATCTTTGTAAATCATGAAATTCAAATGAAAAAAGAAAATGATTGAATCAAATTTTCTTTTCTTCTCTAATTTGTGATGGATTATTACTTAACTTTATCTTACAATAGTTATAAGGCTTATGATATTCAGGTTTTAACCAACTTTAAATAATTAATTTTTATAATATTTTTTGGAGAAGTATTTGGACATACACTTGTGTTAAATCAAATCATACATATTTGAAATAATTTTAGTTTATCTCAACTCCTATTGGTACTTTGTTGATATATTTGAAGGAAAAAATAAATTCTAACAAGTTCTTCTGGAAAGCAGCGTTGTTAGACTTTAATATTGGACTATCGAGCTTAAAATAAAGTAACACGGACAATAATAATTATTACCGATCTATCTGATTTTAACTTGCTAGGATTAAGATATAATTATTGTTGTTGTTTGTAAAAAAGAATCAAAAAACTTTTCACAACAAAGAGATGTAAATGTGATTATCAAAAAAGTTCTAAGAGTATGTGACTGATAAAATTATTACGTGAAAAATTTATAGGTGAATGAAATTCAAGTTATATTCTTAGATTGTTTGACAAATCAAACCACCAAATTGAAATATGCTCAAAAATATTAATTTTTAGAGTAGGATAAAACACATCATTTTGCATCTAAAAATTTACTCGGATCTTTGGACTACAATGCTATTTTATGAACTCAATTAGCGAAACAAACATATGTCTTAAAAAATCGATAAAATAAATTCCTTTTATCACATCAATGAAGGAACTTAAAAATATAACCCTAACACCAAAATCTTGAAAGATACAAAATAACATTCATCTCTCAAGTCTTAAAAGACTTAAACTTCATCCTTAAAGTCTTAAAAAATATAAAATAATCCGCATTCCAAAGTCTTAAAAGACTTATGCCTCAACTCCAAAGTCTTGAAAAATACAAAATAGTCCTCATCTCCAACGTTTTTAAAAACCCAAATTAAAAATAAAAATTAATTTCTTTCTTCCAAAAGCTCCCAATTTTCTCCCTTTTCAGATCTGTTTTCCAGCAAAAAATTCAGGTTTTTCACCAAAAAGTTATTTCTCAACGCCGATTTTTTTTTTCAATTCAGTCATTGTTATCTCTAATTAATTTCTCCATTATTGTAAACGTTCAAACATTTCACCAACGATTATTGACTACCATCCATGTTGATGATGGACAATGAACGAGTATATAATATATCACAAATCAACATGTATCAATTGTTAACATATATATATATATATATATATATATTCGACTCAACTAAATTATTTGGCAATAATCGACCACTTGGTATATATAGGCTAAACTACTATGACCAAAAAATAATTAATTAATTATAATAAAGGACTTAACACTATTTAAATATGAAACTGATCCTTTATTATATCATATGAGAGCCTCTGTCAATTGAACACATGATCTAATGCGATTGAAAATAAGTAATGGTCCTCAATGCATTACTATTTGGCTAAAAAATAATAAATAAATAAATTAAATTATAGTAAGGGACCACTATTTAAATATGAAACTAATTCTTTACTATATCATATGAGAGCCCTCATCAATCACATGATTTAATAAGTTTGAGAATAAGTAATGATTCTCAAAATACTATTATTTGGCAAAAAATAATAAATTAATTAAATAAATTATAATAAGGGACTAAACACTATTTGTAACACCTCAGACTTTCAGACAGACACTTTATTTATTCTGCGTTTAACTCATACCTGAACCCAAATGACCATGGAAGAGCCCACGGTCAGTGCACGGTAAGTACAGTCTGTGCTTCTTCCACGTTCTGTGCACGGTGAATACACTCTGTGCTTCCTATCCAGCACTAAAGGAGTTGATTTGAGTTAGTACGAACCGGTGTACAATTTGTAATGGGCACCTACGGTCCGTAGTCCCTAGTCATACCCCAAAATTGAGTCGAGTTTAGAGAAAATAATTCAACGGCCCATACTATGGTCCATACTCAGGTTGTACGATCCATGCAGTGGATCGTACTACCAATACAGTGAGGGAAGAATTTCAAAGTGCTAGTATGGACCATGCCATGGTCCGTACACCCTTTCCATGGCACGTAGGGGGGATCATATGCCAAAAATGCAAGTTTATTTTTAACGACCCTTTTTATTCATTACAGTATAGTCTAGCGTGCCAAAATTCGAGTTAAGTTTTTCCCAAAATAAAATATTAAAAATTTCAGGCTAGGCTAGTCATGGATAAATTTCAGGTATGGTATGGTCTAGATAAATTTGGTAATAGATAAGTCAGTATCTATAAGATTCAAGACCATATTATGATAGCTAAAGGGTTAAGGAGTTCGTAGAAACTTTCGAAAGTGAATTCTGATTAGTAGAACTCTGATTATCGCGTTTGACATAAAGGGGTTATTTTGAATGTCAATATCAAGAAGTGTGTGGTAAAATTGGTAAAAATCTAGGATTTTTGTACTTTCTGTCTCGCCTAGGCCGCCACAGCGGGAGACAAGCCACTGTCACGGGCCCACTATAGCGGGAATAATTCCACTATAGCGGAGGTCAGCATTGGTCAACCTTGCCATAGTGGGCAGATCTCGCTATAGCGGGGATCAAGCAGTTATAGCGGATTACGTGCTGATTAAATATAGTTTTAGACTTAAAATATTATTTTTATTTCACCTCCATTCCAGACCCGAGAAAGGCGATTTAGGGGGAACTTCTGCAGTTTCAGCCTAAAATCCTTCTTTGAGGTAAGTTAATCCACCTGTTTAACTAGTGTTTTGTTGGTTAATCCTTAAAATCACTAAGTTTTGATTATGGGGGAGGATTTGACCTGACCTAGATTTATTTTCTGGTATAATTTAGTGAAAACAAGGTGTAGTCCTTGGGTTTTGGTCTAGGGTGGATAAATTATGGTTGCATGCCTAAACATCTTGTTATGAACTTAAAATTGGTAGAATTAAGGTGGAATGAAAGTAGAAGAACCCTAGAATAAGGGAATGATCATGATTTTTGGCCTTGGGGTTATGGAATTAGGTTATAATCCTTGTATTGTTAGGATGTTTGTTGAATGGTGATTACACTGTTGTTTTTAGACCACAATCAAGCTGTAATTGCAAGAAAGAGCAAGGCTCAAGTTCATTAGAGCAATGCAAGGCTTTGATTGAGGTAGATGATGGTTGAATTGTAGTTGAGACTCAATTTAGTTGATGTGTGCATGTTAACTGCCTCTTTGTTTACTTGTTGTAATGCATGTTGTAAACGTTAACTGGTTGGATAATAATGTAAGTGTTTAATCGCATGAAATAAGATTGTGTAAAAAGGCTTATTTTATACTGCGATGTGGTTGTGTTGTCTCATATTGTGATTGCAAGTGTTGTGACATGAGTTGATATTGTGAGATGAACCGATAAAGGTCATTGTCACAGAATTGGTAGAACTTAGGAAGTATAAGGGTGGGGACGTTAGAATAAGGGTGGTATGACATTGGTTTGGGATAAGGGTAGCAGACACTAGTTGTCTAGATTATTTGGTATATATGCTGAGCTCGTCCCATGCAGGTCATGGCTAATAGATATTTATAAGACCTATAGCATGTGTGTACATAGTATTTGTGAGTTTGACGATTTTATGAGTGGACCGGATTATATTGTTGATGTTATTTTGGACCCATGAGTGGTCCAGACTATTAACTTACTTGAATTCTGTAATTATTTATTAAAGTCAAGTAAAAAACAATTATGGCAAGATTGAGTTAACTGTTATTAGTTATGATTTTGACTTGGTGGATTGCTTATAACTGTCTCATGCTTGTCTGATTTATTTGGTTACTATTGAGAAGAGACTAGGTGAAGGTATAATGCTAAATGTTACATGGTTGTACCTGTTTATAAATTATTGGTTATGTATTCATATTTACTAAGTTGAGTTGATCGATGGCCCTACGAGTACATAGTGGTTTTGTACTAATACTACATGTGCTCTTCTTTTTATTGAGTGCAGAGCATATTTCAACGGCTTTGACGAGACCTCAGTTGTAGTCAGTGTTCAATTCTGACTCAAGGGTGAGCTCCATCTTCCGAGCAGTCATGAGTCTTTGTATGCTATATTCTTGTCTATTTATTTTGGACACAGACTTTTTAGTTATTCTAATTTTTTGGGTTATACCCGTAGATATTCATATTTAGATATTTTGGTAAAATGACTTTTAATTTCTGAGGGGCATTTTAGACATTTAATTTATTCCATACTGTTTAACTGTTTGACTTATCCAAATTATTGCATGAGAATGGAATCACTTATTTCATATTTTAAAACTGTGAAGTATTATTGTTGGGTAATTGGAGTTAGATGGTTCTCCCACCAGAGGGTTAGTGTAGGTGCCACTCGCAATGGGTTTGGGTTGTTGCAAAGTTGGTATCAGAGCCCTAAGTTCATTGATCTCATTGTATCAAAATGAGCCCAATAGAGTCTTGCGGAATGGTACAGAGACGTCTGTACTTTTCTTCGAGAGGCTATAGGACTTTAAGAAATCATCACTTTTTTTCTTTTTCCACGCTATAACATGATTCCAATTGATATCTGGCGATCCAAATTGGTATCTGACCTCTTCACTCTATTATTTCACAGATGGTGAATATGAGAGCTAATGAAACTAGAGCAGCAGCTCCCACACCAGTAGTTCTAGTCACCGAATTTGCCACCAGAGGCAGAGAATGGGGTAGGGGAAGAGGGAAAGGTAGGGCAACACCCGCCAGAGCTAGAGCCTAGGCTGCAGCTAATCTAGCCCAACAGAGAGCTGAGACACCTCCCCCACCCAAGGATCATTAAGATGAGGCTATTAATGAGGAGGTTCTGGAACAGAAGGAGGCAGTGCCAGTTCTAGTTCCAGGAGGTGCAGCTCCTTCCCATATATCATCTGAACTGATTCAGCAGATACTTGATTTTCTGAGTGAGCTGGCAGGTACTGGATTCACACCTACAGGGCCTGCTCACCAGTGCTAGGGTTGTAGCCTACCGCAGTATCAGCTCCTAGGATGGATGGGTTTTCACTAACGGAGGCTTTCCCTTGTCTGATTTTAGGTCGTGTTATGACCGGGACTGAACATGACATACTAACTAAGTTCCTGAAGATGAAACCTCCTACCTTTCTTGGTTCTGAGATAGAGGATGCCTTTAAGTTTATTGTTGATTATTATGAGAGGCTGCATAAGATGGGCATTGTATAGCAGCATAGTGTGGAATTTGTGACCTTTTAATTGCAGGGTGAAGCTAAGAAGTGGTGGAGGTCTCATGTGGAATGTCAGTCTCTAGCTTTACCTCTATTGACATGGACTTAGTTCCATACTTTGTTAAAATATGTACCACGCACCTTGAGGGATGAGAAGAAGGATGAGTTTCTGGCTCTTGAGCAGGGAAGTATGTCAGTTGCAGCTTATGGAGATAATCCAGATATGCTACTCAGTTGTTTGGTACTAAAGAGGAGAGGATCTGTCTCTTTGTGAAGGGTTTGAATACTGACTTGCAAGTTATGGATTTGTAAATGACTTTTGTTGGGAAGACTCTTAGTGATGTTTCTGACTTTGCACAGAAAGTGGAAAGAGTCAAACATGTAGGTCAGGCAAAGATGGAAGCAAAGAAGACCCTAAATGCAGGAAAATTTAGCAGATCTTACTCTAGAGGCTATGGTCATCAAGCCTATCCAGCTCATCCTATACAATCATCTCTGCCAGTATCTATAGTGGGTTTGTCAGGGACCACTCAACAGTCTTCAATCATGAGAAGTCAGGGGGCTTCATATTCTTGTTCTAGTTGATCTTTGCTGGATTGAGGTTGTTTTACTTGTGGTGGTATTGGGCACTTCAAGAGGGATTGTCCTAATGGTAGGCATGCTAATTTCCAGGGTCAACAGCAGTCCAGAGCTATGGTTCTGGCTGGTAGAAGTGGTGGTGGTAATGGTAAAGGTCATTCACAGGGTGGGTATGGTAGTTATCAAGGTGGTCGTAGTGGAAATTATGGTGGTGGTAATGCAGGAAGAGATGGTGCTCAGCTTGTTAGAGAGGTTGCTCAGATTGATGATAGAGCTCATTTCTATGCCTTTCCAGGCAAATCCGAGAGGGAGGCTTCAGATGCAGTCAATACAGGTACTATTCTCGTCTGTGATTGCATGGCTATGTTCTTCTTTGATTTGGGTTCTACTTATTCATATGTATCTATTAAATTTGCCTTAAGTTAAGATATGGTTTGTGATATGCTTGACTCACTTGTGTATGTATCTACTTCGATTGGAGACTCTGTAGTAGTGACTCAAGTGTATCGTGCTTGCTTTGTAATGTTTATGGGTTTTCAGACTTGGGTGGATTTGGTGATCATGGATATGCTTGATTTTGATATCATCCTGGGCATGACTTGGTTAACCCCCTATCATGATGTTCTGAATTGTAACACAAAAACTGTGACCTTAGACATGCATGGATGGATAAGTTAGAATGGGAAGGTGTTTATAAGTCTGGACATGTGAAAATAATATCCTTCATTCATGCTAAGAAGTTAGTGGGGAAGAGGTGTTTGGCCTTTTTGTCACATCTTCGGGATGTTAGTGTAGACGTCCCTTCTATTGAGGCAGTTCACGTAGTGTCTGAATTTCAGGAGGTATTTGCCACCAACTTGCCTGGTATGCCTCCAGATTTAGACATTGACTTTTGCATTGACTTGGAGCGAGGCACTCGCCCAATCTTTATCCCTCCCTATAGAATGGCTCCGGCTGAGTTGAGAGAGCTCAAGACTCAGTTGCAAGAGTTATTTGATAAGGGATTAATTTGTCCTAGTGCTTCTCCTTGGGGTAGTCTAGTGTTGTTTGTTAAGAAAAAGAAGGGTAGCATGAGAATGTGTATAGACTATCGACAGCTGAATAAGGTTACCATCCAGAATAAGTACCCTTTTGTCTCAAATAGATGATTTCTTTGACCAGTTGTAGGGTGCTTCAGTATTTTCCAAGATAGATTTAAGGTCGGGGTACCACCAGTTAAAGATTCGGCCTGAGGATATACCCAAAACAACTTTCAGGACTCGTTATGGACATTACAAATTCTTAGTGATGTCCTTTGGATTGACTAATGCGCCAGCAACATTCATAAGTTTAATGAATAGTATTTTCAAATCTTTCCTGGATTCATTTGTAATTGTATTTATTGATGACATTTTAGTTTACTCCAAGAGTAAGGAGGAACATGCAGGTGACTTATGCATAGTCTTGGGTATTATGAAGGAGAAACAACTTTATGCTGAATTCTATAAATGTGAGTTTTGGATGTCTTCTATGTCCTTTTTGGGGCATGTGGTTTCTAAAAAGGGGGTGATGGTTGATCCCCGGAAGATTGAGGTTGTTAAGAGTTGGGCTCGGCCTAACTCCGAGAATGAAGTTCATACTTTGTGGATCTGGATAGTTATTACCAGAAATTTATCAAGAACTTTTCCTCTATTGCTACTCACTTGACAAGACTGGCACAGAAGGAGGTACCGTTTGTTTGGTCTGACAAATGTGAAGAGACCTTTCAAAAGCTCAAGTCTCTTTTGACCACAGCTTTCATCCTTGCTTTGCTGGTTGAAGGTAAGGATTTCAGTGTGTTTTGTGATACTTCACGTTCTGGATTGGGTCCTATGTTGATGCATGATAGGAATTTGATTGCCTATGCTTCAAGGCAATTGAAG
This sequence comes from Jaltomata sinuosa, assembly GCA_003996215.1. Taxonomy (NCBI): domain Eukaryota; kingdom Viridiplantae; phylum Streptophyta; class Magnoliopsida; order Solanales; family Solanaceae; genus Jaltomata; species Jaltomata sinuosa. The sequence goes on from QJPP01003421.1 coordinate 141,726, forward strand.
TCTCATAAGAAAAATTATCCAACTCATGACTTGGTGTTTGCAGCGGTGGTTTTTGCACTTAAGATATGGAGACACTACCTTAATGGTGTTAAGTGTGAGGTATTCACAAACCATCGTAGTCTGCAACATATTTTCACTCAAAGGGACTTGAATACAAGGCAGAGGCATGGATGGAGTTACTGAAGAATTATGATGTGACCATCTAGTATCATTGGAGGAAGGCCAATGTGGTGGCAGATGCATTGAGCCGAAAATCTGTAAGTATGGGCAGTTTGGCTTGTTTGAGTGTTATGAGGCAACCTTTGGCTAGAGAGATCCAAACTCTAGCAATGCAGTCTATGCAGCTTGGAGTTTCTGAAAGGGGTAGAGTGTTGGCTAGTGTGGAGGTAAGGTCAACATTCCTTGATAGAATCAAGACTAAGCAATTTGAGGATGCAAAATTGAACAAGATTCGGAACCAAGTGGTGTGTGGTGAAGCTCAAGATGCCACACTTGATGCGTGTGGTGTGTTGAGGGTGAGTGGGCACGTGTGTGTGCCTTGTATTGATGATGTGATTTCGAGTTTGCTTGCAGAAGCTCACAGTTCCCGATACTCCATACATCTGATACGCCCAAATTACACCTCTTTTTAGAAGCGTAAGCGGCCGCTATTTAAATATAAAATCCAACAAAGGTTGGGATCGATCCTACAAGGAATATGGTAGGACTAGGGTCAATTAGTGTTTACTCGCGTTGTTAGCCGTTTATTTCCCTACGAAAGGGGGGTTTTAAGTAACAAATATTTATTGTAATTTAGTATCGAACAAGTAACAAGTAACAGTTTCAAGAGTTGTAATCAATGAGAGAAGTGACTAGGATAGTGTTCCCCATGAGATCATAATTTAGTAAATCATTGTACTTAGTAAACTAGATTGGTGCTTAGCATGCAGAATCGGTAAGTTCGGTTCACCTAAATGGTTGGTCCGTTAGATATATGACAGGAATAAAGATTGTGTTGTCTCCTTCCCAGTCTGAAGAGGGAGGAAACAAAGCACCAACTCAAGAGCAGACATCGGCCAAGACTTCCTCCCAGTCTGAAGAGAGGGAAGGGTCATCTTCCGGCTCTGCAAGTACTGATTCAGAGAGTACCCCCCAGTAGCAAAGAGAGGAAAAGAGACTGCAATCTCGATTTCCAATGGCATGGAAACTGAGGCCGGAACTGGAGATGATGCTCAGTCTGGGTCAGAGTCCAGTTTTGAAAAGAATACTGAGGGTGATGCAAAGTCTGATACAGAACCTACCACTCCTGAAAAGGAGAAGACACCTGAAAGGGAGAAGACACCGCCTACTCCTAAAGCTCCTGGCACAACACTAGTCCTCACTTCCAAAGATGTCTGACTCCGGGAGAAGAAAAGGTGGACGATAAAAGGGTCCCAGAACATCTTTGAGTACGGGTTAGAAACAATGGCAAGAGGACACATAAAATGACCTATTGCAGAGGAATGGAGAATAAACTCACTCAAGCTCAAGGACTTCCCCAAGTTGAATGAATATTTCTGATACTACAACTTGGGGTGGACTAAAAAGCCACTCCCCGATTATCAGCCGACCATCATGAGGGAGCTTTATGCAAACTATCAGGCCATCCAGGAAAGTAGATACAAAAAGGCCCAGAAGATTGTAGACTTGCCTGCTTTTGAGAGCGTCCCAGTAAGAGGTGTCCTGGTAAACATCTCAGCCAAAACCATAAACAAATTTCTCTTTGGGACTGAGTTTATGGTTACCACTGACACCTTTGACTATGACTATTGAGTGAAGAATGAACTCAAGCAGACGAAGTGGTTAGCCAAGCGTCTTACAATGACCAAAACACCAAAGTGGTTCGACCTAGACAAGCCACATATCACAAAGGCTTCTCTGTCATTTGAGGCCAAATTCTGGTGGGCCTTGGTGCGACTCTGTCTTATGCCGATGGGTGCTGACAATCAGTTAACTCTTGAACGAGCCATTCTAGTGGCTAGTCTGTTGTCTAAGTACAATCTGAACTTTGGGCACATCATTGCTGAAGATATTTGGGACAGATTAACAAAGATTACATCTTCATATCTATTCTCGTGTCTCTTGACGAAGTAGTGTGATGAGGTAGAGGTCCTAAAATATTCAAGTATTGATCATGCGGTGCCAGCCATCTGGACCCACCACCCAGAGAGATCTAAATATAAAAGTAAGGTAATAGGTTTGAGCGGCACATCTAAACCACTCGCACTCACCCAAGAGGCAGTTGTACCCACTGCGGAGAGGACACCTTCTGCTACTGCTGTGGCAACCCCACCAGGTAGCCGACTTAAGGAAACTCTTGGGGGCCCATCTAGTTCTACTGCACCTCCAATAAAAGATCCTGAATCAGTCTATGCCTTTCACCCAGTGAATTTTGCTAACATGGTCCAGGCCACCATTCAGCTACAAGAGTAGATGACGAAGTTTGTTCAACAGTTCCAGGCTATTGTTAATGCATTCATACAGAGAGCCATATCACCTTTTGTTAGGGTGAATGGATGAATCTATGCACTGGAGGATAGGATCGATGTGCGACTAAATGAAATAGGTGTGGTTGAGCTTACTGAGATGAAGCAGCTAATAACAGATATCCGGGTAGATGTGTATGAGTTGAAGAGTCGTCCGACCTCCTATTCTCAGGCTCCCATAGTCTTTCCAAAGGCTCTATTGGTGCCGATGCTTGATTTCTGGGTCTATGCTAATCTCGACCTCCACCAGAAGGACCTTGCTAAGGAAAAAGTTATTGAGGTACCTCCTAGTCCTTTGGATCCTCAGAAAAAGAGGAAGAGAAAGGATAAGCATGTCCGTGAGGACGATGGCCCATTGAGTCCAAAGTCCCAGAAGAAGAAGGATGATCGAGCGGCCAAGAAAGCTAAGAAAGTAGAAAGATTAGCGAGCAAAGAGTCCTAGCTATACCAAATTGAAGTTGATATCGTTGGGACTAGTGGATCGGCTAGTGGTGTTGCTAGTGCTACCAAAGAACCATCTTTTGGCCCCATTGTGGGAGTTGATGTTGAGGATGCTGCATGGGCAGCTGATACTATTAAGAAGACTGTGGAGACAACCTCTGTTGATGATAAGATTATGGGCACCGATCCAGCGAGCCCGACTTCTACACCCGATGACCGTGCTTAGGTGCCACAGGTATGCCTTGTATCCCTTGTTGAGTTTTTTTTAGTGTATTGGGGATACTGCATAGCTTTTTAGATGAGGTGGGGGCAGCTGGGTCATCTGGGTTTTTGTAGAGTGTTTTGGAAAAGTCTAAGTAGCCAAAACACTCGCATCGTGTCGCGACATTAAATTAGGCACTGCATGGGAGGCAACCCATAAGGGTATCTAAATGGTATCTATGTGCTTGGGGTTTTCTTGCCTGTGTTCTTTCCCTAAGGACATTTAAGTTTTGTTGAACTGGCATGTTTAGAATAAGATATGTGTTTGTAGAAGGAAAGTAGGAATTATTTTTGAGAAAATTTTATGAAAATAGAGACCCCTCCAAATTTGTGTGCAATAAGGTGTTAGAACCGACCTTGATGGATCTGTAAATGATAGCATGCATATAACTAAGACAAATATCTTAAGCTAAATCATGAACTGGTAATTATCTAATTTGTAGTATATACTCTGTGCCATTTGTGAAGTGAACTGCTTAGTATTTGTTCTTGTTGTACTGGTCAATCTAGAACTTGCTTGGTTAGTCTTGTTGGGTTGTAGAATGGTTTGGTCAGGACATGATCATATGCCATTTTTGACTGAGTCCACTTGATACGCCCAAATTACACTTCAATTAAGAAGCATAAGCGGTCGCTGTCAAATATAGAACCCAACTAAGGTTGGGGTCGATCCCACATGGAATAAGGTGCAAATTAAGTCGTTAGTGACTTAGTTGACTAGTAATCAATAGTTTCCGGTAAATGGGGGGGTTTTGTGTGATCAATATTTGAACAATGCAAATAATAATTTACGAGTTTCAACGAGTAATAATCAATATGAGAGGCGAACTAGGGATGTGTTCACCATGGCTTCGTAAACAATCATGAGTTGGAGTTCGATCGGGTTCTTTCTATATGTATATCACGATGTGATTGAATTAATGGTATCGTCTAAACGTTTCTCAACCAAATAGAAGAATTTCCTTTTCAATTCTCTCGAACTTGAAAAGGTGAAATTTCTTATTTCAATCCTAAACATCAAGTAGATTAATCTAGTTACAACATTAATTATAAGACGAGAATTGGTAGTCTCGAATCCTCGTAGTTAATCAAATTTCTCGGTTTTAATCTCTTTGTTCAAGCAAATCAAACCTAGGTATGTTCTAATGTTTGCAACCATTAGAAAACGTAAATAATGAATGATTAACAACGTGACAACATATAAATTGAACCCTACACTACCCGGAATCTATATTGTTACTTTTGCCATGGCTCTCACAACCCTAGTTGTGGAAAATTAGCTACTCATGCTATTAAGAAATAGAAGAAAATCATATTCATAATAAGAGAAGGATTCTTACAAATAGTATGAAATTTACTTCTATTATCCAAGAACAAGCAGCCAAAAATCCCAAGAGTAATCGAAGAAGAAGAAAGAAACGTGTATGTCGTATTTTTCTCTCCAAACGTCGCTCAAAAATAGTCTCTAGAAATATTGGGTAATCAATAATAAAATAACCCTAACACAGGATATTTATAGTAGTGCAGGAAATAAAGTCCAAAAATAGAATTTTCAAAATCCCGCGTCGCGTTGAAGGGTCGCCTGACGGACCGTCACGCATGTGACGGGCCGTCACGCATGTGACGGGCTGTCACAGCTAAACAGTGAGCTCCCAGGCAATTTTTCTGGTAAGTCATCGAGCCTGTGATGACTTGCTGGAAAATTCTGGTAAGTCGTCGGGCCTGTGACGACTTGCTGGAAAATTCTGGTAAGTCGTCCTCCCAGTGATGACTTACAGTGTTTTTCTTTGTTTTATCTTGGTGGCATGGGTGACGGTCCGCCAGGTCAGTGACGGGCCGTCAGACGAGCCGTCACTCTTAGGCAGTGCTCGATGAATTGCAGTCTTGTCCTGACGGCCTGGCTGACGGCCAGTCACAGGTGTGACGGTCCGTCACGCCAGCCGTCAGGCTTAACCAGTTGAGGTTTTTGAACATTTTTTCTTCCGTTTCTATCTTTAGCTCCATTCCCTGCAAATATAACAATTAAACATAAAAAACGACAACGGTTGCTTGAAAACTCACGATTATTCTTAGTTAAAGGAGTCAAATATGCCGTAGAATGGCGGCACATCAACACCCTCAACTTAAAACATTCGCTTGTCCTCAAGCAACATGACAACAAAAACAAAAAGATGACTCAACTAAGAAAACAAACACGTGTCACTAGCAAATCATGGCCATTCAACAGCTTATTCAATTTAAATCAAGCCCCCCGATAACACACAAATGTATGAAAAGCTAACTTGTAAGGATCCAAACATGTCATTTCGATATGATAGAATATTCTGCATACACACACAATAGCTATCCCAACAGTCAGTAGATAATACAAAAATCCTGGTGCCCTTACCACAAAGAAGTCCCACACAGAAGATTTGGGACTAGGTAAGGCGCTCACACTCACAAACGATTTCAAACAATGCACATGCGATGCCATAAGCTTGCCCTTGCTATTCTATTTCAGTTTTTCAGAAAGCCGCTCAGGATCACTACAGGACTTGTTTTGGCTTGTAATGAGGCTTCGGGTGCAGGTAGGATACGTTTGGGAAATAGTGACTAAACCTTCCTTGGAATCACCGACCTACTATTTCCACTTATCTTTACTTGGTCCATCCTTATTCACCTTTTTATTCCATTCTTTCTCTACAGGTGCGGCCTCTTTATTTTGACAATTCTTTTTCACCTTTTTTTTCGTTTCTCTTTTTTTTTTCTTAAGCACACACTCGAAATTTTCATTCTATTCACAACCAATCTTATCCATCCTATTTTTCTTATCATTTACCTCTATAGTAGCCACCCTCAACTTAGGCTGATTACCTGAGTTGAGGTGCACGATGTCCAAGGAAGGACCAGGGCCAAAATAGGGATTCAAAGTTAAAAAGGAACGGTGACAGGTTATCGAAAGAATACGGTCAATTATGGCTCAAACAGGGATCAAAGGGATTATTTGCATTTGGATGGTCTTATAGGCTAAGTGGACTGCACACAAAAAGGGCCTGTGATCCTTTCCTAAGCAACCAACTTCAAGCATAAAAAATAGACCGACCAAGTTCTAGATGCATGCACAGAGTAAGAATTTATAACAATAAGCTCACACACACTTGGCACCAAGAAACCATACCACTACCAACTATCAAAACAATAGCTTGGCTTAAGCATAATTATTACAATCATAACCACACAATGACATTCAAGGATCCAGAACAGTCAATCGTTTCAAACATAAGTACAAAATCAACTTTTTCAGAGGGGGCTCCTTTTACTTAAACTTTCCAAAGAGCCATGCTTGCTATCGACACCAGAAAACAACACAAAAAAAATAAATCTAAAATGACCACCTAAACGCGCTGGTTCTACTAGATAGCACACCGGAGGGAAAAAAAACACGGCAACAAAAACCCACGGTGGTGAAAGACTCATAGGTATCCCAACACCCTCAACTTAGACTCATGCATTGTCCCTAATGCATACATGTGAACGCTAAAACTGTGAGAGAGAGGAATACCTGTGAAGCCCATAGGACTCAGAGTCTGGCATGATGTTGGAGACCGCCAGGGTCTCCAAAGCAGGAGAAATCGATGGAATAGGTGCCCGCGACATCATCCTGTTGAGCTCCAACTTTCTCTTTTATCGGCTCCTCAGCTAGTCGAGACAACTTCTTTACTCTTCCTAGCTCTTTTTCTTTGCTGGTTCTCTTGCGGTGTTTTCTTTTCCTTGATTTGTTCTCACCGCCTGGCTCTACCCGTTTCTCTTCTTGCGATCGCAACATCATTCTCATAATAGCTAGGATCTCGACACAACCCTTCTCCTTAATATGCATATCCGTAGGGGCTTCATCAATAACATTGATAACCGAGACCACTCTCATGTCTCTTAGTGGCTTCATCAATTTACACGCATCAAACTTGACCAATTCATTGTTTAATCTGAATGTCAGTTTGTTTCTTTCCATATCGACCAACACTCTTGCAGTGGCTAACAATGGTCGTCCCAAGATTATGGGAACTTCAAAGTCCACTTCGCAATCTAAGATCACAAAGTCAGCCGGGAATATAAACTTACCAACTTTTACCAGCACATCAGACAATATTCCCACCGGTCGCTTTACTGAACGGTCAGCCATTAGCACCCTCATGGTAGTTGGTTTGGGCGCTCCCAAACCCAATTATTTATAGACTGCTAGCGGCATCAAGTTGATGCTAGCACCAAGATCACACAAGGCTTTTTCAAAGTTGAATTTCCTAATAGTACAGGGAATAGTAAAAGCACCTGGATCTTCCCTCTTTTCCACCAACGATCTTGAAGAAATAGCACTGCAGTGGTGGAGGTTATCTTCTGGTTCAAAGCTCACTGACCTCTTCTTGGTAATCAAGTCCTTCATGAACTTGGCATATCCGGGCATTTGTTCAAGAGCGTCCACCAGAGGGATGTTTACTGATATCTGTTTTAACATGGTCATGAAGTTCAGGAACTTGCTATCTTCCACTTTCTTCTTCAACCGTTGTGGGAAAGGAGGTGGTGGCCGAGGCATCATAGTTGGAAGATTTTTAACTTCCTTGCTTTTATCCGTGAGCCTTTGAGTAGAATCCTCTACCACATTGTCATCCGCAACATCACCTTTCTGAGTCTGAATTACCGGATGTGATTCCGATAATTTTTTACCACTTCTCGTAGTGATTGCCATACAGCTCCCGTCTTTCCTCGGGTTTTGAATGGTGTCACTCGACAAGGTACCATCTTCCTTTGATTTAGAGACGCCGATATTTGACTCACTTTCAACTCTAATTGCTTGATCGAGGTGGAATGTGAATCCACTACCTGACTCATTGCTGATAATTCAGTCCTCATCTCCTTTAACCCGGCGTCAGTAGATTCCACCTTCAGCAGCATCTTAGCCATCATGTTCTCTAGTTTGGACGTCCCTGTCTCGGTGCTAGCTTTTTCCCGATTACCAGGTGGTACATACAACCCACCTCCATCAGTTTTATTCTTCCAGTTCCCCTGATCGCGGTCTCTGTAGCCAGCTTTTTCATAGTAGTTGTCCCTCTGATAGTTCCGACCTTGGTTTCCCTGACCATTGGCCTGGAAACCACCCAAATAATTTGCCTCCTCATCAGGTTCAAACTCTGTTGCTCTACCTTGGGAACCCACATCATTCACTTTCTCAATACCTCCTGACAACAAATGCTTTATCAGTAGGTCCATTTGCGTCTTCAGATGGGCCATATCTTGGTCCCGCTCTTCCTCCTTCCTGCGCTACTCTGCTGACATACCAACTGCATAAGTCCTAGATGCTACCTCTGTATCACGTGTATGCCAGGCCCTGTTGGTTTTGGTGAGCCTGTCCAAAAGAGTTGTGGCCTCAATAAAAGTGAGACCCATAAATGCTCCACCTGCTGCGTTATCCAATGTCGGCTTGGTAGCCGAATTTAGTGCCCTGTAGAACGTCTGCATCAAAAAATCTTCTGTCAACTGATGGTTTGGGCATTGTGTCAGCTTTTTCTTGAACTGCAACCAAGTCTCATGTAACGCCTCATGAGGTTGTTGTCTGAAGTTGCTAATTTCATCCCTCAACTGTATCATCCTAGAGGGAGGAAAGAACCTTTCTAGGAAAGCTCCTTTCAACTCTCCCCAGGTTGTGATAGAGTTGGGGGTTAGCTCTGTCAACCATAACGCTGCCTCATCAGACAGAGACAACGGAAACAACCTGAGCCTGATCGCTGTCTGACTTACTCCAGGCAATTCGAACGACTTGCAGATACCCACAAAATTCATCAGGTGTCGGTTTGGATCATCACCAGTAACACCACGGAACACTCCTCTCAAATTCAACAGCTGAATCATTGTGCTAGTAATGTTGAACTTGGCCCCGGGCGCTAGCGGAGGAAGAACAATGGCGCCCGTAGCGCCAACTCCATCCAAGTCGGCCTCCTTATCATTCAACTCAATATCATCCTCAAGACCACCAGCATTCAGATGTTGTTGGGCTTGCTGAGCTGCAGCGAGCCTTGCTGCCTCCTCCTGTTGTACATTCATGGTTTGCCTTAGCGTTCTTGCGAGATCGGGGTCGTAGGGTAATATTGGTTCACCCGAGCGTCGGGTACTTGGCATGCACAACTCTATACCCTGTACTAAACAAAAACAACAAATAAAAGTAAAAGCAGGAAATATGACCAAAAGTCAAATAAACACACCGGACTTAATAAACAACCGTATTCCCCGGCAACGGCGCCAAAATTTGATACACCCAAATTACAACTCCAATTACGAAGTATAAGCGGTCGTCGTCAAATATAGAACCCAACTAAGGTTGGGGTCGATCCCACAGGTAATAAGGTGCAAATTAAGTCGTTAGTGAATTAAATAACTAGTAATCAATAGTTTCCGGTAAATGGGGGGGGGGTTTGTGTGAACAATATTTGATCAAAGCAAATAAGAATGTACGATTAATAATCAATATGAGAGTGAACTAAGGAAGTGTTCACCATGGCGTTGTAACAACTTTGACTCAAAGCTTAACCGGGTTCTTTCTATATGCATATCACGATGTGATTGAATAATGGTATCATCTAAACGTTTCTCAACCAAATAGACGAATTTCCTTTTCAATTCTCTCGAACTTGAAAAGGTGAACTTTCTTATTTCAATCCTAAACATCAAGTAGATTAATCTAGTTACAGCATTAATCATAAGACGAGAGTTGGTAGTCTCGAATCCTCGTAGTTAATCAAATTTTCCGGTTTTAATCTCTTTGCTCAAGCAAATTAAACCTAGGCATGTTCTAATGTTTGCAACCACTAGAAAACGTAAATAACGAATGATTAACAACGTGACAACATATAAATTGAACCCTACGCTACCCGGAATCTATATTGCTACTTTTGCCATGGCTCCCACAACCCTAGTTGTGGGAAGTTAGTTACTCATGCTATTAGGGAAAGAGAAGAAAATCATATTCATAATAAAGAGAAAAGATTCTTACGATATATGAACACAAGCTTCAATTATCCAAGAACAAGAAGCTAAAATCCCAAGAACGATCAAGAAGAAGAAGAACAACGAATTGTGTCGTGTTTTCCTCTCAAAAACTCGCTCAAAAATATCCTAGAACTATTGGGTAATGAATAATAAAATAACCCTAACACAAGGTATTTATAGTAATGCAGGAAATAAAGTCCAAAAATAGAATTTTCGGAATCCCGCGTCGCGTTGACGGGTCGCCTGACGGACCGTCACGCATGTGACGGACCGTCACAGCTAAACAGTGAGCTCCCAGGCAATATTTCTGGTAAGTCGCCGGGACTGTGACGACTTGCTGGAAAATTCTGGTAAGTCGTCGGGCCTGTGACGACTTGCTGGAAAATTCTGGTAAGTCGTCCGCCCAATGATGACTTACAGTGTTTTTCTTTGTTTTATCTTGGTGGCATGGGTGACGGTCCATCAGGTCAGTGACGGGCCGTCACTCTTAGGCAGTGCTCGATGAATTGCAGTCTCGTCCTGACGGCCTGGCTGACGGCTAGTCACAGGTGTGACGGTCCGTCACGCCTACCGTCAGGCTTAACCAGTTGAGGTTTTTGAACATTTTTTCTTCCGTTTCTATCTCTAGCTCCATTCCCTGCAAATATAACAATAAAACATCAAAAACGACAACGGTTGCTTGAAAACACACGATTATTCTTAGTTAAAGGAGTCAAATGTGCCGTAGAATGGCGGCACATCACCACCCATTCCCTTCCGAACACTATATTCCCGGTTCGCCCTTTTTATCTTAATCGTACAACTAGTGATTTCCCTTTTTATTCTAATAAACCTACATGCGTGCTACGCGAATTTACCTCCTAACTTTATCAAGACCATCGCTAAACCTCAAACCATAACCATTCCTGAAACCCCACCTAGGAGTTTCCTATTCTAGTCCCTGCATGCTTCCCAAGCACTTTTCCGGTTCCCCGAACCATCATTACATACTAGTCCCGTGACCAATCATCTAGTCATAACAATAAGAGTAATCTAATCACACAACACAACCCACAAGAGCATCCATTCTGTACATCCTAGAAATAACACAACCAACCCAAATCCGCCATACTCCATGCCCGAAGGCCTAAAACATGGATTCTCCGTTTCTATTATATAACGAGTACAGAAACTTGACACGTCTAACTACTCATGAAAACCGAGCCTACTTGGATACCAAGCAGTTGCAATAATGCATTTATGGCTCTGTGGTTGCATTCTTGGCTGAACCGTGATCCTAGAATCTGCGGTTCTGCGTCCCCTCAGCCATGACCTCTCCTCTTCATGGTTTCCCAGCCTTGGAGCAGCATGGGAGGGTTTTTGGAGGAATCCTTGTAGGTTGCTCAACTGAGGAGAAGAAACTTTTTAATAAAATCCCATCATAGGTTCTGTATCCCGTAACCCCGCAATAGCAGTCTGCCTTACCGCAATAGCGGTACCGCTATAGCGGACTAATTACTACTATAGCGGTATAACGTCAGCCCGAATTTTTTTCGGTAATCCAAAATTTCCCGTGATGTCATCCCACTTATTCGGAATATATCTTTAACCATTTTCCCTAAATTTATGAAATCAGAATGGTCAACGTAATGAGGGACCTGGTCGTTACAACAGATACCAATTTACCCATCGTTCATCCCCGAATGATCCCAAACTTTAAAACGGAGGAGAGAAACTGACCCGAGACTCTTACCGCCCCCAAGTGACCACGTAATTATCGAACCTACGCAAGTTGTCCAACTTTCATTTTTGCGAGTCTAACCGACTCGAGGAGCAATTTACTATAGCCTTATCCCGGCGAAGAAATTACGAGCCTCATAAGGATTGTTATATGTGTCCCCATCCTGAGTACCCAAGAATCCCGGGGCCTCGTGTCCTATTGGATCGGATGAATTTGGAAAGATCCGGGAGAACTTTGCCCGTACCCAAAACTGACTAGTCGTCCACTGTAGCGGATAATTTACCGCTGTAGCGGTCCCGCTATCGCCGCCTGCCGACCGCTACAGCGGTGGACAACAGAATGAAATTGGGGAGAAACGGGTTTCTCTCCTCATTCTCCCACATTTCCACTCAACACTACACTTTTCTCTCCCGATCGTCCCACTCCCAATGTCAAAAATTTCAGGTAATACTCGTAATCACTCTCTCCTTTACTTCCTTGCACTAATTAGTACATGAAGGTGGTAGAAAAATAGTAACTTATAGCCTATTTGAAATGGGTTTTGAACTTGAACCCTTTGATTGGATTTTTGTCAGATTCCCGAAGCATGGATGCTTCCCTTACGTTTACAATGCCTCCAAGGCATTCTGGGCGTAAGGATTATATTAGTGTTACCCAAAAATGGGCCAAAAATGGGTGGGGGAGGTGAAGGGTTGTTTCTTGAACAAAATGGTGATTCGGGCAAATTTTAAGGGTTATTATGCCCAATTTTTTATGGAAACTTGTAATGGGGCACTTTGGGTAGGTAGATCTGGTCTTGGAATGCCAAAATCGGGGTTTTGGATCAATGGGCGCCATTGATGCACCCCTTGAAGGTCTGGAACGATGAAGATTGCTATAGCGGTAGGGCTCCGCTATGGCGGTCCTGCTACAACAAACATTTCCCTGCTATAGTGGTTCTGCTATCGCGGATGCATCACCTGCTGTAGCGGAAGGCCGCAAATCAGTGGCCTTCCTAAGTTACACTTAGAAAAAAATTTCTCCTCCTTTTCATGTCCTATTCCTCTCCTAACCCCATTTCATTCCTACTCTTGCAGGATAACACAATGGTTGATCAACAAGCACCCGCGTATCACTACGAGCGATTCCCCGACGAAGCTATTCGGGAAAGGCTCAGGGATTATCGAAGATATAACTTTTGTTGTGAGAGAGATTGCCGCATGACTGGGATAGATGAAAAAGTGGCTGATTTCCACCGCCAGATCGAAGAGTTTGGGTGGGAACCCTTGCTAGTGGCTCCTCCTCCCACGCTAACCGGCTGGGTGCGGGAGTTCTATGCCATCCTTCCTACGGTCCGCTGGAGCGAGCCGAATCCTACTATCAGACTGCGAAAAGTGGATGTTCCCGTGGATGCCTGGACCATCAATGAGGTGCTAGAGGTGCCCCACGTTTCCAATGCGGCATACATGGATAAGTCCCGGCTGTGGGACATGACCTGGTTGAGAGATACTCTGGTGCACCCCGCATCTAAGGACAAGGTGTAGTAGGTAAGCCCCGAGGGTATTACTAGCACCTATTTCTCTTTAAAGGCTAGGATGTGGCTGAATTTGATGTCCCGGAGGATCCGTCCGTCAGGAAATCAAACCGACGTGACCTATGCCCGAGCTTTGGTGATTGCTTGCGCTATGCAGGGGATTATTATGAATGTGGGGGAGCAGATCATCTCGGAATGTAAGAGCTTCTATACTGGTCCCAGGAAGGGCCCTTATCTACCCGAGTTGGTTTCGGAGCTGTGCAGGCGAGCTAGTGTGCCTCAGGACCACACCGATGCAGAGGTGTCCATGGATAATCCCTTTGACCCGGTCTGGGTGAAGGACATTTCCAAGAAGAAGAGGAAGGTAGGTGAGGCAGGGAGCAGTTAGTCGGTGGAGGAGGTCGGCGATGATGATGAAGAGGATGATACCCCTGCCCCTTCCCATTCCCAGCCCCAGCCCCCGATCTCTAGAGCCCAGCTGGAGGAGAACCTAGAAGCTGTCCGGAGGTTCATGAAGGATCCTAAAGCCGAAGGCGTAGCCCCTCACCCATCTGCTCAGGAACCTGCAGCACTCCGAAGGGAGTTAGAAGAGGAGAAAAGGAAAAGGCGCTCCTGGGACCGTATGTTTGCCCGGATGTGAAAGACCATAAAGGTCATGTTCTCCTGTATTGCCCCTGGTCAAGAGCTTCTCGTACTCGAGCCTGAGAACAGGCATGAGTTCCCTTTCCTGAGCGACGATGAGGCCTAGGACTCCCCCCCTTATACTGATATTTACTACTGGTTCGCCCCCGTTTGGGGCTTGTTTCAGGCAATCTTCCCCCCTTCCCTTTTTATTTTGGGCACGTGGATGCCCATGTTAGACACTATTTCATTTCCCGCATATATATTTATGTCTATATAGCTGCTTTCCCTTGGTTATACAATGGTTTTGGTAATCTATACTTGTTTCTATCTTGTCCCCGGAAGGGACCAAAACAGGGGAAAAATAGAGCAGCTCACTGCCTCGCTGATTACCGCGATAACAGTTAGTTATACCGCAATAGCGGTCCCACTATAGCAGAAATTTCACCCCTATAGCGGTCCCGACGGTAATTATGCAGAAAGTTTGGATTCCAGCTAAATGTACTCATCCCTTTCCCGGTTACCACTATCCCAACCTATAAATCCTGCCATGGTCCCAAACCACCCTCAAGACCATTCCTGGCACCAAACGCATAAATAAATCGAGCATAACATGTCCTAAAACGTATAAACTTATAAAGAATTCACAACAATTAGTTTGTTTCCAGGCATTACCTTCCCGCCATTACCCACTAATGACTCCCTTGGTCCCATGGTTCCCAACAAAAAATTCTGACTGTACTGAAGCCGAAGCTTCCATACATTCCCAGTTTATAACCCCTTACCATATTAACCGATGATAAGCCCTTTCTATCAGGCAATACCTCACTTCAGATCAAGCAATTAACGGATTAAACAGTCTAAGGCACATAAAATTTCCATTCAACGACTATCTGTAAACTCTACATGCGCATCAATTAAAAGTCTACACACACACCAACAAGTCATACAAGGTTGTACACACCACACTTCAATTTCTCAAGTCACAACAAAAGCAATTCATAGCCAATCAGTTCACAAGTTCCCCATTATTGGTACCATGGACGACCATTAGCCGGTTATCCATGTTTGTCACAGCCTCTAAAGCCAGATACCAATTGGAACCTTCTCGGTTCCAATTTCCCTTGCTTGTCCCATCGTAGCCGAGGTATGAAGACCCCATTTACCTTGCTAAGATACCAATTGGAATTGGGAGATGCCAATTGGACCCAACACATACAAGCAAGTGTGAACTGCATGAAGGAATGAAAGAAGAGTGGAATTTTCCTAGAATGCCTTATAGTTCCCCAAGGATTAGATGTGGATGTCAACACACCAATTCGTAGGACCCTATTTAACATTTTTGCTCTTGTACTGGGAGACCGGTAACCTAGGCCCTGATACCATCTATCACGACCCAACCCACCGGGCCGTTCAGGCGCCTACTCTATTCACCTAGATAGACGGACCCTCACCCCCTGTACAACAAGTAACATGCGGAATTAAAAGTAAAACGTTAACTCAAGCCCCTTTTATACATAATAGAAAATCCTTCCTTTACAAAATACGGTTCGAAAAATAGTCTACAAAACAAGTTGCGGAAAATCTTTTACAACATTTTGAAAAGAACACCCTCCCCTAGGATCTAGTCTAAACAGGTACAAGAGCTACTACAAGATGACATAAGAGGTAAAAGACCCAACTTCCGCCATGGAAAATGAGGACAGAAGTTGTTGGAGATTTCATCGTCGCA
Source organism: Jaltomata sinuosa (assembly GCA_003996215.1). Classification (NCBI taxonomy): domain Eukaryota; kingdom Viridiplantae; phylum Streptophyta; class Magnoliopsida; order Solanales; family Solanaceae; genus Jaltomata; species Jaltomata sinuosa. Next base: position 157,535 of record QJPP01003421.1, read on the forward strand.
AACCTATGAAACATCACCAACCTGCAACCAGACTATACCAAAAAGGTATAGCAAGAGTAGAGTCAGTACAAACACACGTACTGGTAGGCATCATCGGTCGACCCGAATCAATTCCTACCATCATATAAGAAAGCAGGAAAAAATACATGACTGAATTTAAATACTTGGTTCACATCCACCATATTCTTCCACTGCCAACTCCCTCATTCCCAAGGCTTCCAAGTCGTACTAACCTTAGACTTCCTAAGCCTTACCTTATCCCCAACTTCTCAAGTCACCTTACCCTTGACTTGGGTAGTCACCTTACCCTTCACAGATGTCCCTATCCATACCTGGACCACCCTTTCCTTACCTAAGTCAACTGTTTTAACTATCATTCCGACCTAGCTCGGCTATCTCCCCATCTCGACCGCTTATATTCGTAACTTTGCTCACCAGGGTCCAACCCTCTACGGATCTCTAGTAAACCTTCTAATAAATATACAATAGTCAGAACCACAACCCTAGACTCTCAGTCTATTCACCACAATGCAATCCACCCAGCAACCCTTGCTATATTTAAGGGCAAACTTAGAGTTACATCTAATCCCCTTACTGTACGTGACCCGGACCCTCCAAGGATCTCCTTAACCACCCTCAGTAGTAACAAGCTTCCCTGGTCTATACCGAGATCGACCCTTAGTCATTAATCATAATTAATCCCCGACCATCTAGGCACGCTCAGGGTGACAATATACACATCAATACATGTACTTATCCATCTTCTTTTACGTAGTCCGAACCCACCTCGGGATCCTCTCTAGACAACACCTAAGTGTCAATGATCAACCCGGCCTAACCCAAGACCAAACACAAGCATCAAGGAACAACCCGGCCTAAACTAAGACCAATCAGCAGTTATACCAAGTTCCCGGCCACTCAAGGACCACCAATTAATAACACTTTTCGATAACAACCTAGTCCACTCACAGAACCAATATTAAGTAACACATTCAGTAAAATAACCCGGTCCTTGCACGGAACCAATATCAACCAATGCAATACAATAATAAATGAAATAGTACAAGATGCAATAAAGTAAACCCGTACCAGGCATGGTACCCGTGCCAACCGAATGTTATACCCGTACCAGGCGTGGTACCCATGCCAACCATGTGTTATACCTGTACCAGGCGTGGTACCCGAGCCAACTGAATGTCAACAACAACAGTCAATAGAATGAATGCACACCCCTTGTAAAGCCAACAAGTATAAACCATTCAAACATAGACTGTAACCCGAAATTAGACATTCCACACAAATCCCCTAAGCAATGTAATACACACAATTACTTAGACAACAAGTACAATAAATATACACATTCGCAGAAATATGAAAGCCATCACCTACCCCTTTTCCGGGTACAAATACGAACCACCCATTCCCGTCCAAAGACTATATTCCCGGTTCGCCCTTTTTATCTTAATCGTACAACTAGTGATTTCCCTTTTTATTCTAATAAACCTACATGCGTGCTACGCGAATTTCCCTCCTAACCTTAGTAAGACCACCGCTAAGCCTCAAATCATAACCATTCCTGAAACCCGACCTAGAAGTTTCCTATTCCCGTCCCTGCATGCTTCCCAAGAACTTTTCCAGTTCCCCAAACCATCATTACATAATAGTCCCATGACCAATCATCTAGTCACAATAATAAGAGTAAGCTAATCACACAATACAACCCACAAGACCAACCATTATGTACATCCTAGAAATAACATAAGCAACCCGAATCTGCCAGACTCCGTGCTCGGAGGCCTAAACTAAAGATTCTCCATTTCTATTATATAACGAGTACAGAAAGTAGACAGGTCTAACTACTTATGAAAACCTAGTCTATCTAGATGTCAAGCAGTTGCAATGATGCATTTTTAGCTTTGTGATTACGTTCTCGGCTGAACCGTGATCCTAGAATCTGCCGTTCTACGTCCCCTCAGCCATGACCTCTCCTCCTCATGGTTTCCTAGCCTTGGAGCAACATGTGAGGGTTTTTGGAGGAATCCTCATATGTTACCCAAGTGAGGAGAAGAGACTTTTTAATAAAATCCCGTCACTTGTTCTGTCTCCCGTAACCCTGCTATAGCGGTCTGCCTTACCACGATAGCGGTACTACTGTAGCGGACTAATTACTGCTATAACGATATGACATCAGCCTAGACTCTTTTCGAAAATCCAAAATTTCTCGTGACGTTATTCCACTTATTCAGAACGTATCTTTAACCATTTTCCCCAAATTTATGAAATCAGGAAAGTCAACATAACGAGGGACCTGGTCGTTACATTCAGGGTGTCCATTAAATCCTGAGTTTATTTTCTATGTAGGGCAGTAGAATTATAGAAACCACCCAAACTTCTCTTGGGATAGAATTCAGCAAGGTCAGAGACAACAATATGTACAACAGGGTCAACAAGTGAGTAGTTCTTTGGAGGAAACTCTAAAGAAGTTTATGACCCAACAGTAACAAGTTCAGCAGGCACAGGCACAGGTTAATGTTGAAACAAAGAAGGCTACCAATGAATTGCAGATTCAAATGGGGCAACTTGCCACCACACTTCATGATAGGCCTCAAGGTACCTTGCCTAGCAATACAGAGATTCCCAAGTAGGTTATGGCTATCACTTTGAGAAATGGGCGAGAGTTACAAGAAGAAGAGCCTTCAAAGAGAAAAGGTCACTAGGGAGAGGGGCTTGAAAACTACAAGAATCCACCTCCATTTCCATGAGCATTGATTCCTGCACCAACTCCTGAGCCAAAGTTAGAGAGTGCCCCAAAAAAGTTAGTTGAAGAAGAGACTATTGAGCAGCCTGAGATGGTAAGAAAATGAACTCCATCACTGTTCCCTCAAAGGTTCCAGAAAAGCAAGGAAAATGCTAACTATAAGAAGTTCCTTGATATCTTCAAGCAGCTTCACATCAACATTCCTTTGATTGATGCTTTAACGGACATACCAAAGTATGCTAAGTACTTACGAGATGTGGTGGCTGGAAAGAGAAGGATGAGAGAGTTCGAGACAGTTGCACTCACTGAAGAGTATAGTTCGAGGGTATTGAGAAAACTTCCTCAAAAGCTCAAAGACCCTGTGAGTTTCACCCTCCCCATACAAATTGGTAAAGATGAGGTTGGGAATGCATTATGTGATCATGGAGCGAGTATTAACTTAATGCCTCTATCTGCTTTCAAGACACTAAGCTTAGGAGAGCCACGCCCCACCAATATTTTCCTTGAGCTAGCAGACCGGTCTCATGTATATCCAGAGGGAATAATTGAGGATATGCTCATCAAGGTGGGTAAGTTTGTCATTCCTACTGATTTTATTATTTTGGATTATGAAGCAAATGAGCAGGTACCGGTTATCTTGGGATGCCCATTTCTTGCAACTGGTGGAGCTTTGATAGATGTGAGAAAAAGAGAATTGAAGATGAGAGTTCATGATGAGGAGGCGATGTTCAAAGTGTATAAGTCACTCTCTACCCCTTCACACCACAAAATTTGTGCATGATCACAGAGGTGGTCAAAAATAAGTGTGGGGTGAAAGAAAGTGGGTTTAAAAAAGTTAAAACTTTGAATATTGCTACTGAATTGTCTGAGGGGCAACAAAAAAAAATTCTCAATTTGTTGAGGGAGCATAAGCAGGTGTTTAGATGGCCCAATAATGACTCGGAAATGAATGATAAGAATAAGAGGAAAGGGAATGAAGAAAGTGATCCTCCAAGAGTGAAGAAGAGGCAAAAGCTCTATCATAGGGGGAGGAAGAGATTAAGAGAAATTGGTTGATTTGTGACTTACGTCGTTCCGCGATATTAAATCAGGCGCTGATTGGGAGGCAACCCAATTTTGTAATAGTTTAGTTTTTTTATAGTGTCACTTTTTGTTTTTGGTTGTGATTTTGTACAAGTTTGGAGAAGTCTGAGTACCCAAATTTGGAAGCTACGGAGCATGGTTTAAGCTTAAGTGTGGGGTCATTTTCCCCTTTGATTCATTCTAAGGAAACATGTTGCTAGCTAGGCCCTAGTGGGCCTCAGGAAGTATTTCTAACCCAGTTTTTTATCTTATTTATTACTTTGAGGACAAAGCATGACTTTAAGTATGGGGTGAGATATCTTCCAATATTTTTTAAGCGTGAAGTATGCCATAGGTTGTTAAGTTTTCTTTTTATTTTGCAAAAAACAGATTTTTTTTTTAAAAAAGTCTAAAAACACAAAAAGATTTTCTTTTATTCTTTAGTTAGGATAACTTTTAGCTTTTAGTTTTTTTAGAGGCATACTTCGTCCATCCCTTGGTTTTTCTTTTTGATTCTTTTCTAAGGGGGGAACTTTTGAACCGAGTATCTTTTTTATTTTTTATTTTAGGAGTAGTTTTTTTTTTTAGGTAGAATGACTCTTCCCGACGATGGATGGTTGATGATCATATTGAGGGAAGAGTTAGTCATTAGGAGTTAGAAAGTCTTTAGGACCAATTGAATTCTAGGTGCTCTTGTTAAGAACTATAATTGACTAAATGGTGCAAGTTGGTTTTGAATTTTAAAGCATGATGTGTGAAAAATTGAATGACTTCTTTTGAGACACCTAGGCTCTTTTATTTGACTCTTATATGATGTTTGGCCTAAATTTAAATTCTTGTTGGTTGCTTGATTGAGAGTCTGTATGGATCCTTCTTGAGTCGAACATATGCCATGTGTGTTAGAATTTTGTGATATTTCGTGCTTTCATATTGATGTCTAGAACTTGCCCGGTGTGTTTGCAAAATGAAATGAAGAATGTTAAGCTTAAGAGATGATATAGACATTTCTTTGATTAGCCAATTTTTATCCTTTGCTTTACCTACCCAAAATATGTCCCTAGTTAGCCCCGTTGAGCCTTTAGCCTATTCTTTTGGTATCCACATCTAAAGCTTAATCCTTTTGTTTCAATTGACCGTGAATTTAATCCAAAACTCCTAAGCGCTTTAATTGAAAAATAAGAGTTTGAAGGAGTGAGAAAGAAAAAAGGAAATAGCTGAAGATAGATGCATGTAGAAAGTTTAAGAGTGCAAGAAAAATTCATATACATTAGTAGGGAGTAGAAAAAGAACAAAGAAAAAGAAATAAGAAAAAAAATTGCTTGATAATTGATTACTCCTTACTAGTGGTGTGTGAACGTGCTTAAAGATATGAGAATACAAAAAATAATATGGGCAAGAAGAGAAGAAGAAAGAAGTTGGTTGATTGAGAAAGGTGCTTAATGAAAAAATATAACGTATTAAAGCGCTTAGGGAAGGTAGTTACTATTTTAGCCAAAATAATTTCTACCCGTCCCTTAGCCTGCATTACAACCCAAAAAGTCCTACTTGATCTTGAGTTTAACGTTCTTATATTAGTGGAGTAGTACACTAAGGGCAAGCTTATGGTTCATCGTATGTTGCATGTGAACTTCCTTGTGAGAGTGAGCGTAATTCTATTTGTATCTATTCATGTGATAAATTGTGTTCTTGTGAGTGCATATAGGTAACTCTCTTGTGGTGAGAGAACATGTTTGATGATAGATAGGTGAAATGCTTGATTTCTTGATTGGGTAAGTTATGAGTATTTACTATGATCGTAGAGTCAATTATTGAGGCTAAGAGGTCTTGAAGTAGTTATTTATGAGCTTTGGATGAATGAAACATGTGGTGCTAAGCGCTTGCCATCTAGTCATTGTAGTCTTAGCTCGAGTGTTCTTGTATTCAATTGGTGTAGTTTGTAGTAGAGTATAGGTCATGAGTGTATATCTTACTCGAGGACGAGCAAGAGCTTAAGTGTGGGGTGTTGATGAGAGACTAAAAGTATGCTTTTGTACAATCATTCGCCTCTCATTTGTCCTCTTTTTAGTGTCGTCTTGAGCGTATATGTTATGAATTACACTTTTGTTTGGTGTTTTGTTTATGTAGGAGTATCTTGAGGTATTTGGAGTTTAAACAAGAGGAAAAAGAGAAACAAAGAATCAAGATGGACCAAGGAAGAAGCGATGCCGCAAAGCGATGCAAAACGAACAAAAAATGGCTCAATTAGTTGTGCCTTGCGCCACTGCTGCAAAGCAAGCAGTGGCGCGGATTTGGACCACTTTCTGAACTTTTCCAGCAACTTGTGCTTCGCCAACACACCCAAAAGCAAGGAGTGGCGCAGTTTTGAGCAACATTCTGAAGTTTTGCGAGTTCCTTGCGCCACTGCGCCACTTTTGGGCAGTGGTGCGAGCGGGGGTGAATCCTAACCCGATTGGTATTGGTTTTCTTAGTCCTATGAGTTCCTAAACTCTATTAATACCCCCCTCCCACATTTTCTATCAACAACAACTGATTTGGGGAAGGCAAAAACCTACGGCAAAGCTCAAGAACAAGGTCTAGTTTTATTTCTTTATCTTATTTTTGATTCTTTTCTTGTAAACTCATGAACTCTCTTCTTCCAAAGAGATTCATGAGTAGCTAAACCTTTAGTATCTAAGGTTTTGGTTAAAGACATGAAGGTTGATGTTTAATTATCATATTTTTTAGTTCGTATTTTTATTATTGAGTTATTTATCTTCCTTTGCTCTTAATTGTTTGTTAACTTGATCACCTAGCAAACACTATCTATGGTGCATAAGTTGGACTAAGAATATGGTGTTTATGTATGCAATAAGGGAAGGTAGGGCTTGGTTGTGAACTCTATAGGGAAGGAGGAATGATTTGCTAACGTGGATAGGAATATACCCGTTAGCCTTGCCTAGTTGATACGGAAGAGAAATCATATGCCCTTCACTATCGACCGACGACCATAGGAATATAGGCGTTAGGAATAGTCGAGGAAACCTAGAGTTGTTGGTAAAATGCTCAACATGGTTAAAATCAACCCGCAACTAGTAATTCAGGAAATCAACTAAACGTATGGTTTGAGAAATCAATTGGATTGTCAAAATACCATAACCCTAGAACTTTTCCCAAATCTGAATTACAACCCATTAAATCATAGCTTGTCACTATTTGTTATTTATTTGCTTTCAAAATACATAAATCACTCTTCATTATTAGTTACCTACTGAATAGCTCGTATAAGAATTCAACCTAGTTAATCAATTCGTCAAATTCCTTGGGTACGATATCTGGACTCACATCCTATATTACTTATACGGCCGCGTACACTTGCGTGTGCGAAAGGACGCAACAGAGGCCATCAAAGGCTCTACAGGAGATGAAATAATTGAATTGGAGATGCAATATGATTGCTTGTTTTGGTGAAGGTAGATTTAATATTAAAGAAAATTTCCAATTTTAATGTATTCAATGAATGTTAGGAATTGGTTATCATTGGAGTTGTGTTAGAATCTCTCATAGATTCATAGTCATATTTAACTTTCTCAACATTGTAAGAAACTAAATAACAAAATCCTTTTTGACAAATAAACAAAATCAATATCTCAGCTTAATACATGAATTCATCATTTGTCTTTTAACATATGCATGTTCAAATATCTTACATTGAGTCTGAGTACATAGTCTGAATTCTCCAAAATACACAAAATATTCAACCGGATATGCTTGTATTGTTCGACTTAAATAAACACCTATCCAATACGTACCCATTCCCTACAACTTTTTTATACATATATAATATTCTCTGTAACTAACTAGTTGTCTGTCTACCCAAAGATACATACATCAACCAACAAGGTATTGGTTTCAAATCATGTAAATGTACAAACTAACACATCCTCTTTAAGTGAAGTAGCAATGGACATTATAAATCTAATGATATCAGTATCCTCTGTTCTTTTGATAGAGACGATGAGTCGGCTTCCACGATCTGCATGGAGTGTGACAAGAGCAAGTCAAAAGAATCACCGTTGTTATACATCAAGAATTAATCGTCAACAAAACTAAGATAAGTTGAAGTAAGCACTTTCAGAAGGGATTTAAGTTATACATAATGCGTAAAAAAATTTTAGACCGTCAATTTAATTTAACAGGTTATAGATGTTATTACACTATTTTCCAGATTATCATATCAGATTTGATATAAGACGTTTCATGAAGAGCTACCTCATTTTGGAGGCCAAATTAACCCAATGGTGTAAAGAATCAATACCCTGACAGTACACAGAACGTAAACTCTAATCAAAATGGGTTTCATAATCAGAAGCAGAAGGGCTTGTTTCAATTAGAATATGTTTAGCTATTTTTTGCCCATTGAATGAACAAGGCTCGTTTCATATAGATTACCTTAAACTCTTTTTTGCACCTTGAATGAATAACAGTCATCTAAGTGATATAACAGAATACACTTCCACTATATATCTAAAGCATAGATCACGAATTATGATGCAGGATATAAACAAGGCTTCAAACATTAAGAATGTGTTCACAAAAAAAAATCTTAAACTGCAAGAAATTATAAGCATGAGAACTTTCACTAGTCTCCAAATTTTGAAATGTAAAGCTGAACTTTTTTTTCTTGATGAAGTAAGAGGTTTCATTGATGGCATTGCGAAGATGCAAAATTAAAGAAAAAAAAAGATGTTGAATTACAAAAGGTAAGTGTGAAATCAATGTAAAGCTGATAACTTATAGATATGTCAACCTGCGGTTTAATGTTCACCACCTAAACGCCTTTCACATTAGCAAGCACAAGTACAATTCTTTATAATGCTATAGAAGTTAGGCCTAGAAGGCTATAATCACAAATAAGCCAAAAGAGTGATACTTATGTCTCGATGCAAATCATTAAGGTTTGGGTCATGGAGATGGTTCAAATGGAAAAGAAAAGGGCTAAGCAGAGAAACACAACTATACACGAAGAAAACAGAAGAGGAAACAAAGCAAGGGTATTTGAGCAGAGCAACTCGAGGTGCTTATCTCCTACAAGAAGACTATGCAAACTGGGACAAAATATTACATTGCGAAAACCCCAAATCCTAACTCTTTTGACCAGACGATGAACCTTGTGCCATTAGTGTCTCATTCCTAATTAAACTGTTAAGGCACTTATTGCAAATTGGTGGGAATTGAAGAATATAAAGCTTGTACATCTGATTTGCAGCAACTCATTTTCTTTTCATATTTTCTTTAAATTTTAATATATTGCGAATTGTTTATGACTTTTAGTAAAAATAATTTTGTGAATTTAGTGTTACAAAGAGTACATTCAGTAGTGCCCATCGGTGTAATTAACCTCAAAATTTTGTGATGACGGTAAATCAGAAAGTAGTGAAACATACGATTCTAATTTAAGAAAATAAACTAAAAAGATGATTCTCTACTTCATTTCAAGCTTAGTTTCTTTTCTTTTGAGGGAATTTATTTTCTTATGATAATTTTGTTTACTTGGAAAAAAAATATAGATGTGTAACACATGGATAAAAGACAAAAATAGAACAACCCAAATTTGACTTGAGAATGACTATTTTCTATAAAATATGAATGGACAAAGTGTGAATGAGAGACTGCAGCCGAATTCACAATATTTGGAGAAAACACATTTCCCTTTTGGTCTTTATTGATAAGTAGCTTTCATATGAAATTTCCACGGAAAAATACAACACATTACATTCATAATTACATTATATTTCTTGGATTCATTTCCTCCACTCTTCATTTTTGTAGAGGCGGATGCGCCCCCAAGTATTATCAAACACACAGACCTTCTCACTACTTAGCAGTAATCTGCCTATATATATATATATATATATATATATATATATTCAATACAAACTTTCAAACTCTTTTATGCTAAACATGGGGTTTGGGCAATTTTCATTTTTGCTCTTTCTTTGTTTGTCTGCTTTCTATTTCTTCATCCATACCTCATCTCTGCTCCAAAGAAGAAAGTATTTCCCTTCTAAAATTCAAGAAAATACTTACTGTAAATCCCTCAGCCTCTGATTCTGATGAATGTGATTACTATGATCAGAAGCCTTATCCAAAAACGAATTCATTGTGCTTGACCTCATCTGCAGCCAACTTGTTGGGGTGATTGATTCCAACAGCAGCCTATTCTCACATTTCCCCTGAATTCAGCAGGTTCTCGAGCTTGACGCATCTTAATCTTTCCAAGTCCTCTTTCTCAGGTCAAATTCTCTGAAATCTCTTATCTTTCCGAATTACAGTCTCTTCGTCTCTCCACATATCCTGACAGTACGAAGATAAGACTCGCAGCTCACGATTTCAAATTACTCCTTCAGAATTTGACCCAATTAAGAGAGCTTGATCTTACTTTAGTAAACATCCCTTCCACCATTCCTCTGAATTTTTCTTCTCATTTCACAACTATGTGGTTGCGAAATACAGGATTGTATGGGATCATACATGAGAGTATTTTTCACCTGCCCAACCTGGAAATACTTTACTTAGAAGGTAATCTGCTGCAAGGCCATCTTCCCAAGTCAATTCAAAACCTTATGAACCTAACAGAGCTTCATATTTCATCAAACAATTTTAGCGGCAATGTGTATGTCAGCTTATTTTCAAACCTCAAACAGCTTGCAGATGTGGATCTTTCATATAATAGTATATCATTGATCAATGAGAATAAAGTTAATTTTACTTTGCCAGGATCTCTTCATATGTTACAATTGGCCGCATGCGAAGTAAGTTTCTAAGAACCGCAAATCAACTTGGGTACTTGGATCTTTCAAATAATAAGATTCAAGGAACAATTCCGGATTGGACATGGTCTAACTGGATGTTTTCATTGCAATATCTTAATCTATCCCACAACAAGTGTGGACTCAATTCCTCTTCAATTTGGATTTTATATTGATTTGCGGTCCAATTTGCTTCAAGGTTCACTACCTATTCCACCAAATTCCATAAGTTAGTTCTTCATATCCCATAATAATCTCAGTGAAGAAATTCCTTCATCTATTTGCAATTTGACATCACTTGTAATGCTAGATTTGGGCAGAAACAACTTGAAGGGAGCAATTCCGCAATGTTTGGGCAATATCAGTGGCCTCCGAGTTCTGATTATGCACTACAACAGTTTTACTGGGACTCTTCAGAACTGGAAGTTCACTGAGAAACCTCAACTTGCATGGCAATAAACTAGAGGGGAAAATTCTCCGATCTTTGGCCAATTGCACAGAGTTGCAGGTTCTTGATTTAGGAGAGAATCATCTCATTGACACATTTTGGTTGGGAACTCTTCCAAAGTTGCAAGTTTTAAGCTTGAGATCCAATGAATTGCATGGGTTCATTTAATCTTCAAGGATTGAAACTATTTTTCCCGAACTCCGACTCATAGATCTCTCTTACAACACTTTCTCCGGAAACTTACCTACCAGTCTGTTTCAACATCTGAAAGCCATGAGGACAATTGGTCCATCAAAGAAGGCACCAAGTGATGTAGTAGATCGATATTACCAAGACTCAGTAGTTGTAGTAACAAAGGATTGGAGCGTGAAGTTGAGAAAATCTTGTTTTTGTACACCACTATCGATCTTTCAAATAACAGATTTGAAGGACAAATTCCTAGTGTTCTAGGAAATCTCATTGCGCTTCGCATTCTGAATTTGTATCATAATGGATTGCAAGGTCCTATACTACCATCACTTGGAAGTTTATTTGTAGTCGAATCATTTGACCTTTCATTTAACCAGCTTTCGGGAGAGATACCACAACAATTTGCTTATCTTACGTCTCTTGCATGGTTAAACCTCTCCCACAATCATCTCCAAGGATGCATCCCTCAAGGACCTCAATTTGCTACATTTGAGAACAATTCATTTGAAGGTAATGATGGATTACGTGATTTTCATTTTTCTGAAGGTTGTGGAAGTGGCGGGATACCAGAGACAAACCACACAACACATGTGCTGGATGAAGAAGCAATTCTACATTTCTAAGTGAATTTAGAAAGGGGATTCTTATGGGATATGGGAGTGGACTGATTATTGGATTCTCCATAGCATATTACATTCTTTCGAGTCGAAATTCCAATTGGCTTTCTAGGATTGCTGAAGAACTAGAATACATAATCGTTATGAGAAGGCGAAAGAAGTAGCAAGGCCGTCAAAGGTACTACAGAAGATGAAATTATTGAATTGGAGATGCAATATGATTGCTTGTTTTGGTGAAGGTGGATTTGATATCAAAGTAATATTAGGAATTTTAATGTATTCTATTAAATAACAAAATGCCTTTTGATAAGAAAACAAAAAAAAATCTCAGCTTAATACATGAATTCTTCATTTGTCTTAAACATATTCATGTCCAAATATTTGACATTGAGTATGAGTACATAGTCTCAATTCTCCAAAATACACTAAATATTTAATCGGATATGCTCGTATTGGATCATATCATATCATATCATCATATTTATTCTAAAAGTGGGAAGCCCCAAAGTTGAAAAGTTTGAATTACTAATATACCCATCAAATATTGAATGACCATTTTGTCCTTCAATCTAAACTACTCCAATAATATTTTTGGACAAAGATGTAACTGTTCATTCAAATAAAGATTAAAAAAAGTTAAATTAGAAAAGAAAATCTTTATTACTCCAAAAATTAGAAGAATTTGAAGAGTTTAAAAAAAAAAGGCGCTAGGATTCATAATTAGAAAACCCAACAGCCCCTTCCTACCAAAAAAACATTAAAGCACATTGAAAACTGCTTAGACCTCAATCTGCAATATATTCTCAGAATTAATTACACCCCTCTATATTCTAATCTACATCCCCTCAAATTTTACATTGTCAAAATTAAAAAGAGGCACAAGTTCTCTTCCAAAACTATACTACCATTTTAAAGATATAATAAAAGTAATGTCAAATTGGAAGAGGTAAGTTTAGTGTTTCCTATATACAGAGTCTTTTATATCTCTTGCAGTGTTTATGTTTGGCTTCTTATAACTTCTGAATTCCTATTGTGCTTGCACTATATTGTTTTTTCCCTTTTGAGACAATCGCTTATTAACTTGAGTGGTTATTGTTTTCCTCAAAACTTCATATGGTAGTGTTGTAACATTTATATTACCTTTTTTCACTTTTTCTTTATTTTTAATTCTCTTATCCAAGTTCATATAAGTTTTGAACGAATTGTGTCATATTTAACAGTATGTTACATACATATACATATACGTACTTTTCCCTTTCAAATTTTCATGCAACTCATCACACACTTATTCTAACATTATGTAGATCAATTTAAGAAGTTTATATCAATTAAGATGAAATTCACATGCAACACATGTGTCGAAAACTAGTATTATTAAAAGTGGGAAGCCCCAAAGTGCAAAGTTGGATTACTATTTTACCCTACACTAAATTAAATATTTAATTAATTTAATATTATTATAAATAAATTATTTCTTCATAACCTTTATAAACTAAATTAATTAATAGTTAATAGCAATGTCCAAACGGCCATAACAGAAAACTTTCCACATACCACAAAAAATATTAAGAGTAATAAACATGCAGATCATTTATGAGTATTCTTTTTCCCATTATCATTGAGCTGCAGTAATATTTTTTTTTAATCAATGAATTAAGAACACTTGAAACAGTTATCCTTTTAAGTTCAAAGAACTTAAATGTTAGACCATATGAAGAGACGGAGATTAGAGCATATGAAGAAATAGAAATAATATCAATATTTCATTTGAGGAGCAACTACAAAGGTAAAGGTCATGTATATTGAGGGGAAAAGGAGATTACTGGAAACACTTATAAGGTCAAGTTAACTTTTGGCCCGGAACTGAAAAGAGATTCAGCACATGGACTCGAGACTCGAGTATATTGGCACATAATCACCTACTTATAATTCATTTGTATGAAGCCTAACAAGGTATATATCTCTTCATATAGAATTAGATGTCGATCTTCCTTTCCGTATTGTATGCAACTTGTGTTCTTTACATGTCTCTTCAATGATCAAAATGGGAACAAATTTAAATACGGCTAGAATATGTATTTGATTTTTGATTTTGGAACTTTGCTAGCATATAGTAGCTTTTGTTTGAAGGGGTGAAGGCAATATAGAAAAGTGGTCTTAGTTTCTGTCTGAAGTTCCAATTCAAAGGGCTAAAGGATAATGAGCGCAACGCACACTTATATTAATAGAGAAATTCGAGATAAGTAATCCGTTTAAAACGAGCAACATAAGATGGACTGTTACTGGTAAAAGGTATACAATAATTTGACTCTATAAATTATTTGTTGCTTTATTTTTCACCACGATATCGGATAAATTTACCACCTTCAATATTAACTGTTTCTTTGCTTTGCCATCCGTTTCTAAATTGTTAAAAAATTTGATAGCTATTTCCTTTTTACTTTTGTTTCTTAATTGTGCACATAAATTTGAGAAAAAAAAACTTAGTATTATTTTCATTTTACCTGCAAGATAGCAAACATAAGGAAATACACCCATCATGTTAAAGCAATTTACGCCTTGCAATAATTTATGTAATCATACAAGGATAGTTCCTAGTTGTTTTGAGTAGTATTTATGTAGTTTTTAAGATTTTATACCCATTCACACGAGGCACACCCGCAACGTACGTGTCCAGAGACTAGTACTTAAATAAACACGTATTCAATACGTACCCATTCCCTAGTCCAAAAAAATTGTATAACGTCTTTATACATATATAACATTCTCTGTAACTAACTAGTTGTCTGTCTACCCAAAGATACATACATCAACCAACAAGATATTGGTTTCAAATCATGTAAATGTACAAACTAACAAATTGAAGAATAATTAGGTTGATTGATGACTTATCGGACAATAGGTGAATCAATGTCATCTAAACCTGAAAAGTGAAATCATAGAATTTAGTTAAGTATGCACGTTATGTAATGTGCTAATTATTTGTATTATTTAGTAAAAACTTTTGATATGATTGAATCATACCTACGACTTCATTATAGATAATGGTCTTGGTATATGTTCCACTTCGACGTTTCGATTGTTTTACATGACTAATTTGTTAGATTGTAAACACGTAAATGTAATGTACGTTGTGTTACATTTTTTATGGGAGCGTACCTTCACATTGGCAAGCGAACGATCCAAAATATCAGTAATTTTGACTTTTTGTGGCTCGTCATCTACGTGGCATTAAACTTATGTATATCTTATTTGCCTTCATGTTGACATGCATTTTTTTTCAAAAAATAAAATAAAAATTTCATACACCTTATGTAAATTAATTATATCAACTCAAGCCAAGTCACCAAATAAAAATATTTAGAAATATTTCAATAAATATTTTTATTTATCAATTACACATGTGGTATATACTCATAAATGAGCATTTGCAATATAAAATCTAGTTGCAACTAACTCTCTCTTCTCTCTCCTGATGCAAACCCTACTCCGTCGCCTCTATTCATCATCTTTTCACTAGTGGCTCCGGCCACTAGTCAGTCATCAACAGCGATGGCTGACCAGACCACTATACCCACCATACCCACATCACCAAATCCCTCTACCTCTAGCCCCAATATCAATACAGTCTTGGAATATTCCAAATTACTAAAGCCCCAGATCTTAAATGGAAAAACTAAGAGCCCTACAAGTTTAGCAACGATACCATACAAGCCTGCTACCCTATTGCATGGAGAACCCTACATTAAATGGACAGAAAAAGAAGTAGCAGTCATGGACATAATAGAAAACGTCCAACACGCAGTAGTTGGAAAATTCTCCTACGGCTGACCTGAACTTAAAGAGCTCTAAAGTATAGTACCTGCACAATGCAACATCAAAAGGGGATTGTCAGATAGGTTTGTTTCGAAACAAACACATTTTGATAAGGTTAAATCTAAAATAAGACTTCATTAACCTCACATGTAAGGCAGCGTATTACATCAAATCGAAGAATGGATGTACCTACCAAATGAGACCACTGATATATGATTCAAGATTCAAATTGGAGGAAGAAACTACTTAGGCCATGGCCTGGATCTCCTTCCCAAATCTCCTACCTACATATTATGTGAAGGAATCTCTTTTCTCTTTGGCGTCTGCAGTGGGTACTCCACTACATCTTGACATGGCCACAGTAAACAAAACCCAGCCAAGTTGTGCAAAGGTAAAAGTTTTGGTTGATTTAATGGCAAACCTGCCGGATCATGTTAGAATGGACATTGAAGATGAAAATACAGGAGCAATAAGGACAGTAAAGGTGAATATTCAATATGATTATTTACCAAAATACTGTAAGGAATGCAAATTGCAAGGTCACTATGTACATGAGTGCAGAGTAGTTCACCCTGAACTAGCAATTAGAAGTGCTGACTTCAGCAAGGAGCAGGATGGAACAATTGGGAGTACAGATCAGTATCAAGGGGATAAATCTGCAGGGAACAACAATGAGGGAAATACATTCATGGAAATAATAAAGGGATACAAAGTTATGGGTCTTTTTCAAGGAAGTTGGCGAGTGGAAAGATTGTTGGGAATCCACAAAATTGGAATGCAATTACTGAAAAACAAGGAAAACCTTTTGGAAACAAAAACAATAAACACCAGGGGAAGAACTATCAAGGAAACCATGGTCACTGATGAGAAGCTATATGTCCAAAATAAATTTGCAGCACTCCATGAATCTGATGACCAAGGGTATGGACATGATTCTAAGGGAGACAATGAAACAGAGCACACAAAGAAGAAGAAGGATACAGTTCATGAAACTGCAGGTTTAGATAGTGGAAACCAGTAAAATGATAATCTGCTGATAATTTTTAACAGTCAGGAGATTGTGCCAGAAGTTTGAGGCTCCACATGGCAAGAAAGCAAAAAAGGAGGAGAAGATCATAACAAATGTACGCGCAATTGAGGAAACAAGTAGACAGTATGCTCATAAAGCTAGTAGTTCTACAACAGGGGAATCTGTAGATTTCTCACAAAAGATCCACAGGAGAAAGATCTGCCTACAGAGCTAACAGATGCTCTTGACAGATGCCAAGGGGATAAAAAAAGAAAGTAGAAGAAGTAGAAAGTGCACAAGAGGCGGAGGATCAGAACTCTAATGCAACATACAAGAAGAAAGAAGATAAGGAAAGATTAACAAAGGGCACTGGGGTTGAGGAGTATAGAAGCACATTTGTAAATGACCAAGGGGATGGTACAGAAGGAGAGATAGACTTAGTGGTCAGCACATATCCTACATATTTTTCCTCACAAGAACATCAGGCTGGACAAGACAACATGGCAATTGTTCCAATCACAACACATTTGCATGTTTCAATAGTCAAAAACACCTCTCATCTGAAAGCTCTAAATGACATTGCATATCATCTCTGTCTAAATGAGATTGACCCAGGAGATGGAAAGGAGGTGACTGGGATTGAAGATACAGAGGAAGAAGACAATCAACACATCTGGGACCAGCTCTCAAATGAAGCTGATATCTCTCCTAAGCCAGTGGCCAAAGGAAACAAAAAAGGCAAAGGGAAAAGCAACTCAGATTCCCTTCTACCCAAAAGGATATTACCAAAAATGGGTGTAACATCTGCTACTAAATGATGATAAAAACCTTATTCTGGAATATCAGGTCTATTGCATCTCAATAGGCCTTCCACAGAGTCCAAATGCTTTATAGACACCATAATTTTTCTCTAATTTCACTCGTGGAGCCTTTTCAGGATTCAAAACAATTACAAAAGTACAAAGAAGATTAGGAATGAATCATGCAAGTTTTAATCAAAATGGCTAAATATGGGTCTTTGTGAATGATGGGATTAGTGTAGATATAATTTAGGACTCCATGCAGCAACTCTCCATGAAACTGACCTTTTTGGAGAGTGGTAAATCTATAATTACCACTTTGATTTATGTTAAATATGATGCTTTGGAGAGGTTTGAGTTGTGGGATGATATGTACATACTTGCCAATAACATGAGGTTTCCATGGATTGTTGGAGGAAACTTCAATGTAATCCTTAATGAGGAAGAAAAAATTGGAGGTTTGCCTGTGTACCCTTCTGAATATGAGGATTTTTCTTTCTGCATAAATTCTTGTGAATTGTATGAGGCTAATTTCAAAGGGAGCCCTTTTATTTGGTGGAATGGTAGAGCAGATGAAAGATGTATCTTCAAAAAACTTGATAGGATGTTGATCAACCAACAATTGCATGATTGGTTTGGATAGATAGAAGTTGAACATCTATCCAGAACAGGATCTGACCATGCTTCCATGATGATGACTTGTGAAAATTCAGCAATTCCATTCAGTAGACCTTTCAAATTTTTGAAATTTTGGACTGAACAAGAGGAGTTCAGGGAAGTAGTTAGACAGAACTGGGTATCAGCTGACAATACAGACATATTTATTAAGCTTAAGCAAAAGATGAAAAGGGTGAAAAATGCTTTATCAGTTTGGAGCAAGGAATTTTATGAGGATATTGTTAAGCAGCTGAGTATCAGGAAGGACATTGTAAGAATTAAGGAGGAATTATTTGAAGAATTACCAACAACAGCTATCCTCCAAATGGCCCAGGAAAAGATAAAACAAATCCATTATGAAGAAGAATATTGGAGACAAAAGGCCAACATTACTTGGTATTCAGAGGGGGACAAGAACACTAGATTTTTTCACAATCTAGTAAAGGGAAGAAGGAACAAATTAACTTTAAATAAAATCTATACCAAAGATGGAATTTTGGTTGAGGGTGTGGAACAGATTGCTGCTGAACTAGTTTCCTTCTTCCAGGAGCAGTTCTCAGAACAGGACAGTTCAGCAGACCTCAGTCTTTTGCAACATATCCCAAGCTTGATCACTCAGGAGGAAAATGACTTTCTCAATGGAACTCCTTTTGTAGCAGAAGTGAAGAAGGTGGTCTTTGAACTACATGGTGATAGCTCTAGTAGACCTGATGGGTTGACAGGTCACTTCTTTCAATGTTGATGGGATATTGTTGGGGAGGATATATTTTAAGTGGTCCAAGCCTTTTATGAAGGTCATACTCTTCCTAAATCCATCACTCACACCAACCTGGTACTGCTGCCTAAGAAGGAAATTGTGCATACCTTTCCAGATATGAGACTTATCAGTCTCAATAATTTCTTAAATAAGGTTATTTTTAGGGTGATTCATGATAGACTTGAAGATATTATTCCAAAATTGATCTCACAGAACCAATCAGATTTTGTCAAGGGAAGGAACATCATTGAAAATATTCTACTGGCCCAAGAAATTATTACTGATATAAGGAAGAGGGGAAAGCCTGCTAATGTGGCATTGAAGCTAGATATGGCTAATGCTTATGATAGGGTCTCTTGGATCTTCCTTATTAATGTATTGAAGAAAATAGGTTTCAATGATAGTTTCTTGACAAGATTTGGAGATTAGTGGCTAACAACTGGTATTCAGTGTTGATTAATAGGCAAGCTCATGGATTCTTTCATTCTACCAGAGGGGTTAAACAAGGAGACCCTCTCTCTCTTGCCCTATTCATTCTTACTGCTGAAGTGCTAAGCAGAGCACTAAACAGCCTGTTTAATGATAATTCCCTCAAAGGATTTGGGATGCCAAAGTGGAGTTCTAATTTGAATGATCTTGCTTATGCAGATGATACAATGATCTTTGCATCCGTAGACCATCAGTCTATATGCAAGATTATGAAGATTTTGGGAGAATATGAAGTGAAATCTGACCAACAGATCAACAAAGATAAGAGCTTTTATTATCTTTTCCACAAGGTGGCCCATACAATAGACCAGGAGGTGGTTGCAGTTACTGGTTTCAATAGGGGTTAGTTTCCTCTTACTTATCTAAGATATCCCATTTTCCATGCTAGAAAGAGGAAAAACTATTACAACAAAATCATTAAGAAAGTGAAGAACAAGTTACAAACTTCGAAGGGTAAGCTATTACCCTTTGGAGGGAAAGCTGTGGTGATCTCTAATATTCTCCAGAGCATGCCCATTTACCTTCTATCTGCTGTAAGCCCTCCTAAATGTGTAATTCATGACTTACACAAGATTTTTGCCAAAGCATAAAAACCAAATAGCCGCTCCCTGACCCATACACCTATTGTAATATAAAGATGCATTAGCCCAGTCTTGAACCAAAAAGGGCTTTCGTCATGAACTAGCAAAGAAGCCAATCAATCGAAAAGATAAGTCAGCCATCATTCGACACCTTCCACTGATAAAGCATGCTATCAAAGGAATAAAAAGGCATTTCCAACCAAAACTTCACCTGTCGCTCCATCACTTGGCCTCTCCATGAATGTGCATGCCTAGATCTTCGTTATTCTCTTTCACCAAAATTAAGAATGGCATAATCAATCTCATCTGCAACCAAAACCTAAGCTTCTAGAACAAAAAATAGGAGGGAAGAAGCAAACACTGGGTGGCCTGGACAAAGATGTGTCTACCTAAAGTAGAAGGTGGATTGGGATTTAGATCTTTGTTTGAGGTTTCTAATGCTCTCTTTGCTAAGATTTGGTGGACCTTCGAAACAAAGAAATCTCTATGGACAAACTTCATATAGAAAAAATACTGCAAAAGATTTATTCCATAAGTAATAGAGTGGAAGGGTGGATCCCAGCTATGGAAAAAGATGCTGGAAGTAAGAGACACCATTGATCAAGACATGTGGTGGGATCCCAGATGTGGGCAGTCCAATGTTTGGCATAATAATTGGACTACTCTAGATGCTCTTCACTATATTCTCCCTCCCCAGGACCTTGACAGACCTATGTTGGATGTTAGAGATTTAATGACAGAGGGAAATTAGAATACTGACAAAATTCACCAACTCCTCCCTATGGAGATTGCAAACCACATTCAGACCAAGTTAAGCTTTACTGAGATCACTGATGAGTGGGATAAACCTTGATGGATGTTATGTAGCTCTGGTAAATATACAGTGAGCTCAGCCTGGGAGGACCTCAAACACTCAACGGAGAAATAAGAGCACTTTAATCATATCTGAGAGAAAAGGATACCTTTCAAAGTATCTTTCTTCCTATGGAGTTTGTGGAAACAAAGGGTCCCTATAGATGAAATACTAGCAGAAATGGGAATTGCTATGGTGTCTAAATGTAGGTGCTGCAATGGGCCTTTTTAGGAAACCATTGACCTCATGTTCTTTATATGTGAAGCTGCACAAAGGATTTGGCAACCTTTTGCTGCTGCAGCAGGGGTGTCTGGCTCTTTTATCGAGTTAAAATACACTCTCAACAAGTGGTGGGAAGTTGACCGCAACAACAAACTTAGACCACTCTATAAAGTTGTCCATGCTTTCATTATCTGGCAGATTTGGAAAAAAAGGATTACTATTTCATGGTGGGAATATGTCTATTAATAAAGTGATCCATGATGTGAATAGAAACCTCTACTTGATGGCTAAGTGCTGCTACCCTTGGCTACAAAATATTCCTAAGAACTGGCACTTGATTGTACATTTCCTGGAAGATTATTGTCCTACTATTTGCAGTAAGGTGGTCTACGAGAGAAAGCCCATTCTAGGATCCTACAAATGCAACATTGATGGAGCTTCAAGAGGGAATCCATGGCCTATCTCAATAGCTTATTGTGTTAGAGATTATAATGGGGATCTTATATTTGCTACAGCCTCTTTAATTCCTGAAGGGGATAGCTTGAAGGATGAAGCACAAGCTATGAAGGCAGGGCTACATATATTGCATCTCCAACCAGTTACTCCCAGTGGAAATGAAAACTGATTCTCTTACTCTGAAGAAGGTTATAGATGGTATATGGGAAATCTTATGGAGTATCACCTCGAAGATAAGAGGCATTCATAGGCTTAGAGATAATGGGAAGATCACAGAGGTACACAATTTCAGAGAAGGAAACCAGTTAGCAGATTATTTTACTAATGTAGTTTTTTATTTTGCAGGTACTATAGGCTTCTCTTCTTATCATGACTTACCAACAAAGGCAAAACAAATTCTTTACATGGATAAGCAGAAAATACCAAGCATGAGAATCAAAAGGTTTCAAAATATTGGCTACATTCAGCAAAGGCATAATACTCAGTCAAATCAACAGGTGTTAAACATAAGAATCAATCGACACTAAAGGTTGCCAACATAGATAGTTACAGATCTGAGCTACACATGTCTATAACAGCTAGATCTGAGACTCACACGTTAATTCTTTTCAAAGATTAAGTACAGGCAACTTCTTGCCTTGGAGGTTTCATCTGGTTCTCCCTATGTGTGTAGAGCTTTTTCTTGAGACCTTTGTTTAACAGTGGTATCAGCTCCAAAGGGGCTCAGCCTATTGACAAGGGTCACTACTCAGACTTCTCACCTAAAGTAATAGATTGTATGCATCGACTTTTGCAAGGAAAATCGTACCTGTAAAGGGACAAACCCTTGAAGCTTTGTATCCCTCAAGTTAGAAGACATATTCATCGATCTGGATTTCATGGCACATGTGAGAAGTTTAGGTGTCTTTGGTAAAATCTCAATCGAACTTGTTGGAAAGAAGCTTAGAGACTAGAATTCTTACGGGTTGTTTGTCCTTGTAGTCGACTTAGTGTCCTTGGATCAGACCAGGTTCCTCTTCTTCGGCGATGCTTGCTTCTCTGTGAGCTGAAGAAACTATGGAAGTTCCCTTATTGATGCTTGGTCTTTTGCTTTCTTTCTTTTTTGTCTTTTTCTTTTCTGGGTTGGGCCGAATTGTTGGACTATACCTGGCTTTGTACATATTTTGTTTTGGAATAAAAGCTGGTTGTTTGGCCTTTCGGTTAAAAAAAAAGTATATACTCATAAACATATACACACTAAATAGAAATTCAAATATTATTCCAGATACACTTATATATCGATAGACAAATTTACTTAGATTTGAAAATTTAATTTTCATACATTTTCAAGAACGAGTCAAGGAGAAAATTAATATTTATACCTAATTTCACTTAGAAAATAGGAATTTTATTTTTCATAGATGTCTAGGGAGAGTGAGTCACGTATACACATTCTTTGTGTCATAGAATGATTTTTCATATTTTTATTTTGAAAAATAATGCGGAAAATAATTAATACGGAATTAATATTTTAGAATGATTTTAACTACGAAAAAAATATTTTCTAGTTTCCAAAAATTATTGAGAAAATGGTCTAAAACCCCTCCAACCTATACCCGAAGTCCCAACTACATACTCCAACTTCACGGGTGTTCTATCACCCCCCCTGAACATTTTATTTCTTTATTGTAATGACCAGGTACGTCATTACGGGTAGTCCAATCATGCCAAGTTTTAGAGTTAGAAAACTCTGAGTTTGGGAGTTTGAAATTCTGGGCTAGGCTAGCCTCGGTCGGTTTTGGAGCGAGGTGGATTCTAGGGAAATTCGGGTAAGGATTGAGTTGGATGTCTTGTGTTGAGCTAGGTTTCCTCGTAGTTAACACATAAAGGAGTTCGGAGGACTTTTTGGAATCGAATTCGGGTAAGTAGAACTCCCGGAATTGAGGTTGACGTGAAGGGGTTGTTCCGGGATGTCAGAAAATAAGTGTGTTGTAAAATGGACTAGTTTTGGAGGTTTTACGACTTTCTGTCCCGTGTCAACCGCTATAGCAGTTGACACTACACCATAGCGACCTCTGTTGTAGCGAAGAAATTACCGCTACAGCAAAAGTCAACGTTGGTCAGCCTCCGCCATAGTGGATGACTCCGCTACGGTGGTACCGCTATAGTGGAGCGTGACAGGATTTAATGCAGAAACTTCCCCAAAATAGTTCAGTTTTTCTTGAAATATTTTGGGAGAAGAATGGGGCGATTTTGGACAATTTCTACCAGTTTTCCACTATTTTTCATCCTAAAGGTAAGGATTCTACTCCCCAAACTTCGTACTACTTTTCCTACGTGGTATAATTGCTAGGAGGAAACTTAGGGAAAGGTTGGAATAACCTAGGGATGGTAGAATCCGGGGAAGAAGGGGGATTCTAGGTATGAAAGTTCTTGGGTATTGTTAAAAGTAAGGTATTATGATCGTATGTTGTTAAATTCTCTATTTTTATCCGTGAAAATAATAGAACTAGGGAAATTAATGGCGGGAAGCCCAGGAAAAAGGGTAGGATGATCATGGGTGGCCTGGGAGTTTGGGATTTGGTATAATCCAGGTAATGTGCAGGCCTTGTTTGTTAATTTGAGTACTTGTATATTATTTTAGACCAAAAACGAGAAAGGAATCTGGAACACAGAAAAGGTCGGGTTGACTACAACTTGAATCATTTCGAGGTAGGTGATGGCTTACGATTCCTGTGAATGTTGTATATTTTGTACTCTTATCTAAGTGTGTGTATGAATTGCATGGCTTAGAGAAATTGTGTGGAATGTCTAAGGGTCCTGTTTTACAGTCTGTGAATTGAATGGTGTGTTGCTTGTTGGTTTACAAGTTGTTTCTTTATTATTTGACTGTGGATTATTGACATTCGGTTGGCTCGGGTACCATGCCTGGTATAGGTATACTAACGGTTGGCACACGTATCACCCCTGGTACGGGTATAACAAATGGTTGGCTTAGGTATTACGCCTGGTACAGAATACTAACGGTTGGCTCGGGTACCACGCTTGGTATGGGGTTATTTTACTGCATCATTGCATTGATATTGTTATATTTAATTGATTGTTATTGGTTACGTGAGTGGACCGGGCTATTTTATTGAATTGTGATATTCGTTGGTGGTCCTTGAGTGACCGGGAATCCTGTTATATCTGTTGAGTTGGTCTTGGATTAGGCCGGGTTGTCTATTTAACACTTAGGTATTGTTTAGAAGGGATCCCACGGTGGGTCTGGGCTAGACAAAAAGGGTGATATATTGATTCTGTGATTGTTGTTTAGAGTTATAAAAGGTGGATTTTATGCGGGAACAAGCTAGGTAGAGACTTGTAGTATAGGGGAGCCTATTGACTTGTTGCATGTTTTTTGAACTTATACTTGATTTGTTGTACTGATTATACACTGTTTTATTTGGAATTGACTGATGATCCTACCAGTACATGGTGTTTGTGTAGTGATACTCTACTTGCTTGTTTTTCTTGTGAGTACAAGAAATATTTTGGCGGTTGACGCACGACCTCACTTGTAGGCCGGACTGTTCCAGATATCAAGGGTGAGCTGTTCGACCAAGACGCCTTGGTGTTTATCTTTGAGTTATTGCCCAATTGTTTCGGGCTTAGACTATCTCCTTATTGTTTTAACTTTTGGGGTTGCATCCCCGTACTCTAGTATTGGTAGTGTTTGGTACGATGACTTTCATATTCTAGGGGAATTTCTGCAGGTTTTATTTCAATGAAAGGCCTTTCGCATTATTTGAATTGCTAGTTTATTTTCTTTTGCTGGTTTTAGGCTGTTAGTCTAGGCTAAGGGTTGAACTCTGCTGGTTCACTCATCTAGGGGTTGGGTGGGTACCACTCAAGATGGTTTGGGTCGTGACAAAGATGGTATTATAGCCCTAGGTTCGTTGATCTCGTCGTACCAAACAGGTCTAGTAGAGTCTTGCGGAATGGTGTGGAGACGTCCGTACTTTTTTTTGAGAGGCTATGGGGCTTTAGGAAAAGTATCTCTTCCTTCTTTCCTTCGTGATATAACTTGATTCCAATTGGTATCTGGTGATACAAATTTGTATCTAATCTCATTCAATCTTCTGTCCGCAGATGGTTAACACAAGGAACAATGGAGCTAGAGCAGTGGGCCCAGCCATCCGTGGTAGAGGCAGGGGAAGGGGTAGAGGACGAGGTAGAGTCGCACCCGCCAGGGGTGGAGCTCGAGCAGCTGCTGGAGAGCGTGAAGAGACCCCTCCCCCACCTCAGGAACATGTTACTGAAGATGTAGAAGTTTTGGCTGAGGATGGTGAGGCGCAGGAGGAGGCAGCACCGGTTGGAGGTGCAGGCCTCCCTTCTATGACACCAGAAGCCTTTCAGCAGGCTTGGAATATTTTGAGTGGTTTGGTTGGTACTGGAGCCATACCCGCGTCTTTTGCAAACCAGGTTTTGGATAATCAGCCATCGGTTACTACAGCGCCTAGGATGGATGCAGCTTTAGGCACGAATTACTTCTTCAGGCCAATGTTAGGCCCAGTGATGACAGGGAATAAGCATGAGATGCTGACCAAGTTTCTCAAGCTGAAACCTTCTACATTTCAGGGTACTGATAGGGAGGATGCTTATGAGTTCATCTTGGATTGCTATGAGAGGTTGCATAAGTTGGGTATTATACGTAAGCATGGGGTTTGAGATTGTCACATTTCAGCTCCAGGGTGATTCTAAGCAGTGGTGGACGTCTCATGTGGAGTGCCGGTCTTCTGTTCTACCCCCACTGACTTGGGAACAGTTCCACGCTTTGAACTTGGAGCAGGGTAAAATGTCAGTCTTTGCTTACGAGGCTAAGTTCCACGCCTTGTCTCGTTTTGCCACACAATGTTGGGTTCCGAGGAGGAACGGGTTCGGTTGTTTGTGAAAGGTTTGAATACTGAGCTACAGGTACTGTCAGTGCATATGACTTCTTCAGGAAAGGGCTTTAATGATGTGGTGGATTATGTGAAGAAACTTGAGGGAGTCAGGCAGGCGGGGCAGGCTAAGGCGTTAGCTAAGAAGCCCCGGAATGAGGGAAATTATGGTGGTTCATATTCCAGGGGTCATAATCAGCAGGTATACTCAGCCCGTCCTATTCAGTCAGCTCTGCCAGCTACTACAGGTGGTCGTCAGGGAGCTCATAATCAGTCTTCAGCTCCTAGAGGCCAAGGAGCGTCTTATACATCAGCTAGCAGGCCTACACTTGACCGTGGTTGCTTCTATTATGGTGATTTGGGCCACTTTAAGAGGGTGTGCCCACTCAGGCAGATAGGTAATCAGAGTCAGTAGCAGTCTAGAGCGGTGGTCCCAGCAGGTAGAGGCGGTAATGCTAGAGGTCATCCACAGGGTGGGCGAGGAAACTTTCAGGGAGGCCAGGGCGACAGAAGGAATGGCGGCGCGGGCAGGGGTGCAGCACAGCCGGCCCAGGAAGTTGCCTAGATTGATTATCGGGCTCATTGCTATGCATTTCCAGGGAGAACTGAGGTAGAAGCATCAGATGTGGTGATCACAGGTACCATTCTTGTCTGTGATAAAATAGTTTCGGTATTATTTGACCCAGGTTCTACATATTCTTATGTATCTGTGAGTTTTGCGTTGGGTCTAAAATTGATTTGTGATATCCTTGATTCCCCTATCCATGTTTCTACCCCAGTTAGAGAGTCTGTGATTATGACTCATGTTTATCGTGACTGTTCTGTTGTGTTTGTGGGGTTGCATACTTGGGTAGACTTGGTAATTCTGGATATGGCTGATTTTAATATTATCTTGGGCATGACCTGGCTGTCCCCTTATCATGTTGTGTTGAACTGTAACACCAAGACTGTGGCTCTAGAGATTCCGAGTAAGGATAGACTAGAGTGGGAATGTGTGTACAGGCCTAAGCCAGTTAAGGTCATATCGTTCGTTTGGGCTAGGAAGCTAGTGGGGAGAGGGTGTCTAGCCTTCTTGGCTCATCTTTGGGATGATAGTGTGGAGTCCCCATCTATTGAGTCAGTTCCAGTAGTTTCTGAGTTTCTAGAGGTGTTTCCAGCGGATTTGCCTGGTATGCCTCCGGACAGGGATATCGACTTCTGTATTGATCTAGAGCCAGACATTCGTCCCATTTCTATTCCTCTGTATCGTATGGCTCCGACAGAGTTAAGGGAACTTAAGACTTAGCTGCAGGAAATCCTAGATAAAGGATTTATCCATCCCAGTGTGTTGCCTTGGGGTGCTCCTGTTTTGTTTGTAAGGAAAAAAGATGGTAGTATGCTGATGTGCATAGATTATAGGCAGTTAAACAAGGTGACCATCCGAAAAAAGTACCCTCTACCCTGCATTGATGATTTATTTAACCAGCTTTAGGTGGCATCGGTGTTTTCGAAAATAAACTTGAGGTCGGGGTACCATCAGTTGAGGATTAGGCCTGAGGACATTCTTAAGACTACTTTTCGGACTCGATATGGGCATTACGAGTTCCTATTAATGTCGTTGGTTTGACCAATGCACCAACAGCATTCATGAGTTTGATGAATGGGGTATTTAAATCGTATTTGGATTCCTTCGTGATTGTGTTTATCGATGATATTTTGATCTACTCCAAGAGTAGGGAGGAGCATACTAATCACTTTGTATTGTGTTGGACATCTTGAGATGCCAAAAGCTTTATATGAAGTTCACTAAGTGTGAGTTTTGGTTGACTTCAGTTGTATTCTTGGGGCATGTAGTGTCAGAACAGGAGGTAATGGTGGATCCCCAGAAGATTGAGGCAGTCAAGAGTTGGGCTCGACCTAGATCTATAATCGAGGTGAGGAGTTTTGTTGGGCTCTCAGGGTACTACCGGAGATTTGTTAAGGATTTTGCGTCTATTTCTACTCACCTAACAAGGCTAACACAGAAAGATGTACCATTCGTGTAGTCTGACAAGTGCGAGGAGAGCTTCCAAAAGCTCAAGACACTTCTGACCACGGCTCCTGTATTGTCCTTGCCGGTTGAAGGTAAAGACTTTATTATTTACTGTGATGCTTCACATTCTGGTTTGGGTGTTGTGTTAATGTAGGATAGGAATGTGATAGCCTATACATCTAGGCAGTTGAAGGTGTATGAGAGGAACTATCCTACTAATGACTTAGAATTGGCAGCAGTGGTCTTTGCACTCAAGATTTGGAGACACTATCTCTATGGTGTCAAGTGTGAAGTGTTCACTGATCATCGCAGTCTGCAGCATGTCTTCACTCAGAAGGATTTGAATTTGAGGTCAAAGCCACCTTCATAGAGGAAATAAAGGCCAAATAGTTTCAGGATCCGAAACTGAGTAAGCTTCGAGGTAAGGTAATATCTGAGGAATCCAGGGACGTCACGTTAGACTCTGGTGGAGTACTAAATTTCAGAGAGAGGATTTGCGTTCCTCGGTTTGATGATATAATTTAGAAAATCTTGGCGGAAGCCCATGGTTCGCAGTACTCAATTCATCCGGGTGTGACAAAAATGTACAGGAACTTAAGGCAGCGTTACTGGTGGCCCGGAATGAAAAGGGACATAGTTAACTTTGTGTCCAAATGTCAGAACTGCCATTAGGTAAAGTATGAGCATCAGAGACCTGCATGACTACTCCAGAGAATGTCAATTCCAGAGTGGAAGTGGGAAATGTTAGCCATGGATTTTGTGGTGGGTCTTCCCAAGACATTGGGGAAGTATGACTCAATTTGGGTCATTGTTGATAGGCTGACCAAGTCCGCTCATTTTATTCCGGTCAGGGTAGATTACAATTCGCAGCAATTGGCTAAGATCTAAGCGAAGGAGATTGTGAGATTGCATGGGGTGCCACTTTCCTTCATTTCAGACAGGGGTATGCAGTTCACCTCTAAATTTTGAGGCAAGTTACATGAAGAGTTGGGTACACAACTCACTTTTAGTACAGCCTTCCATCCTCAGACTGATGGTCAGTCAGAGAGGACGATCCAGGTATTGGAGAACATGCTGAGAGCTTGTGTGATGGACTTCGGGGTCATTGAGACCAGTTTCTCACATTGTGCGAGTTCTCATACAACAATAACTATCACTCCAGTATTGACATGGCATCATTTGAGGCGTTGTATGGGAGGAGTTGCAGATCACCGTTTGGGTGGTTTGAGGAAGGCGATGTAAAGCCTTTGGGAGTGGAATTGGTAAAGGAAGCACAGGAAAAGGTATGGGGCATTCAGGCCAAATTGCTGGCTGCCCAAAGCAGGCAGAAGGAGTATGCAGATCGCAAGGTCCGGGACATAGAATTTTAGGTTGGTGAACGGGTATTGTTGAAAGTGTCACTAATGAAGGGAGTTATGCGGTTTGGTAAGAAGGGTAAGCTTAGCCCTCGTTTAATCGATCCGTTTGAGGTTCTTGAGATTGTGGGGCCAGTGGCTTACAAGTTAGCACTGCCATCCAGTTTGTCGGGCTTCCATCCGGTATTCCATGTATCCATTCTTAAGTGATACCATGGGGATGGGGACTACATCATTAGGTGGGATGAGCTACTTTTCGATAAGGATCTTCGTTATAAAGAGGAACCAGTCTTGATTCTTGCTCGGGATGTCCGGAGGTTAAGGACAAAGGTGATTGATATGGTAAAGGTTTAGTGAAAGCATCGTCCGATTGAGGAAGCCACTTGGGAAACCGAGAAGGACACGCGGGACAAGTACCCTCATTTGTTAGAGGATTCAGGTACTACACTTTCTTTCTTTTATTTTCGTAAATTTGGGTTTGATCGTTCGGGGATGAACAATGGGTAAATTGGTATCTTTTTTAATGACCGGGTCCGTTATTGTGAGTAATCCAATTGTGCCAAGTTTTAGAGTTAGAAAACTCTGGGTTTGGGAATTTGAAATTTTGGGCTAGGCTAGCCTCGGTCAGTTTTGGAGCGAGGTAGAGTTTGGGGAAATCCGGGTAAGGATTGGGTTGGATGTATTGTGCTGAGCTAGATTTCCTTGTATCTAATACATAAAGGAGTCCAAGGGACTTTTCGGAATTGAATTCGGGTAAGTAGAACTCCTGGAATTGAGGTTGACGTGAAGAAGTTATTCCGGGACGTCGGGAAAATAAGCGTGTTTTAAAATGGACTAGTTTTGGAGGTTTTACGGCTTTCTGTCCTGTGTCAACCACTATAGCAGTTGACACTCCGCCAAAGCGATCTCCACTGTAGAGAAGAAATTACCGCTACAATGGAAGCCAACGTCGATCGGCCTCCGCCATAGCAGACGACAGTACTGCTATAGTGGAGTGGATTGCTATGGCGGAGCATGATGGGATTTAATGTAGAAACTTTCCCAAAATAGTTCAGTTTTTCTTGAAATATTTTGGGAGAAGAAGGGGGCGATTTTGGACAATTTCTACCAGTTTTACACTATTTTTCATCCTAAAGGTAAGGATTTTACTCCCCAAATTTCGTACTACTTTTCCTATGCGGTAGAATTGCTAGGTGGGAACTTGAGGAAAGATTGGAATAACCTAGGGATGGTAGAATCCGGAGAAGAAGGGGGATTCTAGGTATGAAAGTTCTTGGGTATTGTTAAAAGTAAGGTATTATGATCGTATGTTGTTAAATTCTCTATTTTTATCCATGAAAATAATAAAACTAGGGAAATTAATGGCGGGAAGCCCAGGAAAAAGGGTAGGATGATCATGGGTGGCCTAGGAGTTTGGGATTTGGTATAATCCGGGTAATGTGAAGGCCTTGTTTGTTAATTTGAGTACTTGTATATTATTTTAGACCAAAAACAAGAAAGGAATCTGGAACACAGAAAAGGTCGGGTTGACTACAACTTGAATCTTTTCGAGGTAGGTGATGGCTTACGATTCCTGTGAATGTTGTATATTTTGTACTCTTATCTAAGTGTGTGTATGAATTGCATGGCTTAGAGAAATTGTGTGGAATGTCTAAGGGTCCTGTTTTACAGTCCGTGAATTGAACGGTGTGTTGCTTGTTGGTTTACAAGTTGTTTCTTCATTATTTGACTGTGGATTATTGACATTCGGTTGGCTCGGGTAGCATGCCTAGTATAGGTATACTAACGGTTGGCACACGTATCACGCCTGGTACGGGTATAACAAATGGTTGGCTTAGGTATTACGCCTGGTACAGAATACTAACGGTTGGCTCGGGTACCACGCCTGGTATGGGGTTATTTTACTGCATCATTGCATTGATATTGTTATATTTAATTGATTGTTACCGGGCTGTTTTATTGAATTGTGATATTCGTTGGTGGTCCTTGAGTGACCGGGAATCCTGTTATATCTGTTGAGTTGGTCTTGGATTAGGCCGGGTTGTCTATTTAACACTTAGGTATTGTTTAGAAGGGATCCCACGGTGGGTCTGGGCTAGACAAAAAGGGTGATTTATTGATTCTGTGATTGTTGTTTAGAGTTATAAAAGGTGGATTTTATGCGGGAACAAGCTAGGTAGAGACTTGTAGTCTAGGGGAGCCTGGTACAGAATACTAACGGTTGGCTCGAGTACCACGCGTGGTACGGAATACTAACGGTTGGCTTGGGTACCACGCCTGGTACGAGTTTATTTTACTGCATCATTGCATTGATATTGTTGCATTGTATTGACTGTTATTGGTTCCGTGAGTGGATCAGGATAATTTATTGAATTGTGATATTCGTCGATGGTCCTTGAGTGATCGAGAATCCTGTTATATTTGTTGAGTTGGTTTTGGATTAGGCCGGGTTGTCTGTTTAACACTTGGGTGTTGTTTAGAAGGGATCCCAGGGTGGGTCCGCGCTAGACAAAAAAATGATTTATTGATTCTGTGATTGTTGTTTAGAGTTATAAAAGGTGGATTTCATGCGGGAACAAGCTAGGTAGAGACTTGTAGTCTAGGGGAGCCTATTGACTTATTGCATATTTTTCGTACTTATACTAGATTTGATGTACTGATTATACATTATTTTTATTTAGAACTGGCTGATGATCCTACCAGTACACAGTGGTAGTTGTACACTGATACTGCACTTGCTTGTTTTTCTTATGAGTACAGGAAATCTTCTGGAGGTTGACGCACGACCTTACTTGTAGGCCGGACTGTTCCAGATATCAAGTGTGTGCTGTTCGACCAAGCCGCCTTGGTGTTTATCTTTGAGTTGTAGCTCAATTGTTTCGGGCTTACACTATCTCCTTATTGTTTTAAATTTTGGGGGTTGCATCCCTGTACTCTAGTATTGGTAGTGTTTGGTACGATGACTTTCAGATTCGAGGGGAATTTCTGCAGGTTTTATTTCAATAAAAGGCCTTTCGCATTATTTGAATTGCTAGTTTATTTTATGTTTGATGGTTTTAGGCTGTTAGTCTAGCTTAAGGGTTGAACTCTACTGGTTCGCTCATCTGGGGGTTGGGTGGGTGCCACTCACGATGGTCTGGGTCGTGACATTTATTTAATACACCTCTGAGTGCTGACCTGTCCATATAAACTAAATATATTGAGTAACGTGTTTACACGCGCGAACCCTGCTTCTACTTTTTATTTTTCCTCCTAAAGATTAGACCCTACTGATGATGACATGTCATAAATAAATCTTTTCTTCTCCCTCACCCCCATTGTTTTCTTTCTTTTTCTTTTCTATTTTCTCTTTTCTATTTTCTCTTTTCTTCTACTTTTTCTCTTTTCATCTCCCTCACCCGATTGATTACGTATTTGTGGTGATGATCCAAGCATTCTTATGTGTATTTTTAACTTGATTACGTAATTTATCAACTGATTCAGTAAAGGTTAGTTCTTTGTCCCTTATTTTGAGTTTGTGCTTTATAAGGGTTTTCTGTTAATTCAAAAAATTAAGAGCAACATTGTAAATACTATGTGTGACTTACTATTATAGTGTGTAGGTGTTCAATTTACACCATATTACGTTTATAATGTCATGCAATTAGGCTTTTGTTATTGTTTAAGTTGGGTAATGTTGGATTATTTTTTTTAGGGTTTACTGTTAATTCGATAATTTATGAATAAAATTGTGTGTAATAATATGTGTGTCTTACTATTATAGTGTGTAGTTGTTCAATATATACCATATTATACAACAATTTTCATGAAATTAGGTTTTTCCTTTCTCTTCTAAGTCGCGTAATGTTGTATTTATGTTCGTCTTAGTATTATGTTCATGGATAAATCTATGTAACTTTGGATACTATTCTTTTCTAGTTCATAATGCTACTAGTAATTACTATTCTATTTTTTTTATTGCCTTCAGGTAAGAAATGAGTGGGTTTTCTTTGATTACTCTAAGGTGTATCATAATGGGGTGTTAGATTTAAGTAGTGGGGAACCAGTGTATGGTGGAAATATTACTGAATTTTTGGATGTTGATGTAGATAAGATGTCATATTTTGAGTTGAAAGACTATATTAGAAAATTGGGATATAGCACAACCTGCACCTTTAGTATTAAACCACCTAACAGTGGCATTTTAGTAGATATTGATAATGATAGAGATATTTAGAAATGATGTGTTCCTTGGAAGATGGTGATGAAATGGAGGTGTTTGTGAAGCATTTGATTGATGAGGCAATTGTTGGGCCCATGCTATTAGAAAATGGTAGTCATGGGGATATGGGGGAATCTGGTTCAGCTTTTAATACAAGGCCTAGTGAGAGTGAAAACTTTAACTTTGGGGTAGATGAAGACCATTTAAACAGTGAGGACCCTTTTACTACTTTTTCAACCTCACCTCATTTCACTACAACACCTTCTTTCACTACACCTCCATTCACTATCACACCTCATGCTACTGCAGATGGTACTACTGAAGGAGATGATGATATAGATATTGGTCCTGCTGGATCTGATTTCTTAGAAGAAGAAGTAGAGGGTTCTGATTATTTAACTGAGGATAGTGTGAGTCTGAAGCTGAATTCGTTAGAGATGATGAGGAAGAAGAGTATGGTAGTGATGTACATAAGGAGGTTAGGGAGTTGAGGCTGAAAAGATAACTTTTCAAAGGAAAAAAAGAAAGGAGAGAGTACCAGCTGACAATGAAGAGGTACCAGTAGGTGAAGCTGGACCAGATCTAGGTTTTGATGAAACTAAAACAAGTAAAATACGTTATGAAGGAAGGCTAGGAGGTGATGAGCCTTACTTTGCAAGTTCTGATGAGAATAGTTTTGAGTTAGATGAAGATGAGTATTGTGATGATGATGAACATGAAGTGGCTGAATCTGGTAGAGCAAGAAGGGTAAAGTTGTCAAGAAAGAGGAGGACAACAACAAAAAAATTCATTCATAACCCCACTGCAAAGAAAGTTGTGTGGCAGTTGGGTATGGTGTTTAAAGATGTGAAAGAATTTAGAAGAGAAGTAACTAAATATGCAGTAAGAAAGAGGGTTCAGGTGGAAAAGTGGGTGAATGAGCCCAAAAAAGTTAGAGTTAGATGCAAGGATGGTTGTCCTTGATGCAGGTCTTGACAAGACAACAAATGATTTCATGATAAAAACTTACAATCTAAAGCATACTTGCAACAAGACAACTAAAAATTACTTGTGCAATGCAAATTTCCTATATGAAGCCTACAGAGAAAGAATAACTGAGCAACCAAACAAAAAAGTCTTCAAGTTGCAGGAGCTGATTAGGAAAAAATTTAAACTTTATGTTGGTAAGACTACTGTAAGAAGAGTAAGAGCTAAAGTGTTGAAATATATAATGGGTAATCATGTTATAGAATTTGGAAGAATTCTTGACTACAAGGATGAATTATTGAGGACCAATCCAGGGACCAGTTGTGTTGTAAAACTTGGTGAACCTGATGCACTTGGTAAATCAATATTTCAAAGTTTTTACAATTGTTTTGATGCTTTAAAGAAGGCATGGGTACATTGTAGGAAGTGCATAGGTTTGGATGGTTGTTTCCATAAAGGTGTTTGTAAAGGCCAATTGTTAGTTGTTGTGGCCAAGGATGGTAACAACCAGATGCTTCCACTTGCTTGGGTAGTAGTTGAAAAGGAGAACAGAAACTCATGGACTATGTTTGTCAAGTGCATAAGGGATGACCTAGGACTTGGAGATGGTGAAAGTCTAACCTTGATTACAGATATGCAGAAGGTATGTGAACTGTTCTATTTTGTATTTATTTTGTAATTTTTACTTTTTATATATAATTGTGACCTATCATCTATTGCAGGGACTGTATGCAGCAGTTGAAGAGGTATTACCCTATTGTGAACATAGAAAGTGTGCTAGGCATATATTAGCTAACTGGGCTAAGGATTGAAGGGGTCTTCAAAGAAGACAACAATTTTGAAAGATAGCCAAAAGTACATTTGAGTCTCAATTAAGGAAAAATATAGAGAAGATAAAGTTGTTAGGTCCAGAATTAATGATGGATGACTTAATGTACTACAACATTAATTACTGGTGCAAAGTTTACTTCAACACTGAAGTGAAGTGTGATTTTGTAGACAACAACATGTCTGAGTATTTTAATGCATGGATCTTGGCAGATAGGCACAATACCATCACTACTATGCTTGAAGAAATAAGAGTGAAAATGATGACAAGAATAGCTAATTTAAGGGAGTTCCCAAGTACTTGGAAGTGTAATTTCTCTCCAATGGCTTTGAAGGTTTTGGAGGAGAACATTACTAGGTCTATGGACTGTACAATTGAGTTTAATGGAGTTGTTGGGTTTGAAGTGAAGGAAGGGATTTGTCAACATAGAGTGGATATTGCCAGGAGAACTTGTAGTTATAGGGTATGGCAGTTAAAGGACATACCATGTGCACATGTTGTGGCTGCATTATACTTTAGGAAGTTTTCTCCTTATGACTATATAGACAGCTGCTACAGTAAGGAAACTTACTTGGGACTTATGCCAATTTTCTTGAACCACTCACAAATATGGAGATGTGTCCAGTTTCTACAAACTGCATTGTTTCACCACCAAAATCACAAACATGCCTGGTAGGCCATCTAAGGCTAGAAGAAAAGAAGCTGGAGAAACTAAGAAATCTGGAAAACTGCCTAGGACTGGACTTGCAATGACATGTAGTATGTGTCATGTTAGAAGCTATAACAAGAGAGGGTGTCCTCAAAGACATAGTGCACCATCAGTAGCACATAGTGCACCAGCACCAGCATATTAGTGCACCAGCACCAGCACCTAGTGTATCAGTAAGGGCAGAACCAACAGGTTCTGGCAGGGGAAGAGGTAGGCCAAAGGTAATATTTAAACTTGTTTTAAATATTTTCTAACTAATTATTTAAGTTTATAATTTTTTCTTTATATGTATAGAAAACTCCATCAGCACCATCAGGAGGTGAGCCTCCACTAAAAAAAGGAAGAGGAAGACCAAAAAAGACATCATCAGTAGCACCTAGTGCACCTCCTCTACCTACTGCACCTATTGATTTTCCTGCATCTTCTTCTGCTCCTCCTAATTATCATCCATCATCTTCAGTAGTTGGTACTACTAAAAGAGGAATGAGTTAGGGCAGGGGAAACACAGCTCCAGACAAAAGGCCAAGGGTCATCGGAATGGTGTGTTCCAAGATGCAAATGGCTTCAAAGTCATGAATGTGAGTCTTTGCTATATTTTATACTATTTAGTTAATTAAAATACAGTTTATATTTTTGATTATATTTATAATTTTATTGTAGCCTGACATGCCAAGTAGTAAAATTTACTCTACTGGTCAAGCAAAAGTGACAAGATCAGCTGATGTAACTGGTGACATTGGTTATACACCAAGTACTACAAGTAAGCTGAAATGGAATGGCAAAGCAGCAATCTCAACAAGTAAAATTCAAGAGCTTAGAGAGAAGAAAAGAAAGAAAATAGTGGGAAGTAGTTCAAATAATCCAAGTCAAAATAGCACTTCTTCACCGTCAAAAATGCCATGGAAATTGTAGTGATGTTGATGTATTTAAGCATTTTTTTAAGTTAGTCCAGTAGACATGCAAACTATTTCTTATTTTATTTCTTAGAATGGTAATGTTGAAGTAATTAAGGGCCTACTATTTTTGATTTTGTTTGTTGGTAAATTCTGCCTTATGTGAGGATTTATGGTAAACTATTTATTCTCTTTTGGTATTGAATAGTGATGTTGAAGTATGAATGAATGGTGATGTTGTGTTTAGATGTGTTTAGATGTGTTTAGAGATGGTGTTGTGTTGTCTATTCAACTATATTGACTATTCAGTTGTGTTTACATATGGTGTTGTGTTGGTTATTCAATTGGCTATTCAATTGTGTTGGCTATTTAGTTGGGTTTACAAATTGTGTTGTGTTAGCTATTCAGTTGGGTTTACAAATTGTGTTGTGTTAGCTATCTAGTTGGGTTTACAGATTGTGTTGTGTTGGCTATTCAATTATATATACATATAGTGTTTAATTGTGTTGGCTATTACAATGAAGTGTAAGAAATTTACACAAGCTTCAATTGACAACATAGATTGATATATATATTGAGAGAAATATACAAAATTTGTCACATACATTGACAATTCTGATGAACATAGCAACAATACAAATCAAATACTACTTTGATACAGATTGATTGCTGATGAACATAGCAACAACACAAATTAAAATACACAAAAATATCTTTCTATTGAACCTACACCATTTTCACCCTCCATTGAGCCTTCTCTCCAATATCAAATTAGAGTTACTCAAGTTGTCAATATGAACCTGCCTAATCCATAATTCTTGCTTCAACTCATTGATTTTGTTCACCAATCTAGGAAGGATAAAATTTGATCTTGGATCCACTTCTTCTTTGTCCCTCCATCAAAAAAAATTGTAATTTTTAGACTAAAAAATAGAGAAAAATAGTACATTAGCATAAATTGAATATAAAGTGAAGCAAGAATACAAGGGAAAACACATACACCATAGCATGGGCAAGACCAAAATCTTCTTCCTGAATTTGATTTCAACCAAGAAGTTTGCAAATTCAGCAAAATTTCATGTTTGCATCTCACTACAGCATTGAGCATGGGGTCTGATTCATTCATACAAAGCTTATTCAAGTCCCCATTTGTCATTTTTAACGAATTTAGAGAAAATAAAAATTTAAATTACAGAACCTAAATAAGAAATTAGAGTAGATTACAAACCCTAACTTCAAGATTTAAAGTAGAAATTAGCATTAACAACTAAACCCTAGCTATTTTTGAAAGAAAATCGTGAAAAAATTGAAGAAGAAAACAAGTGTTAATGGTGGGGAAGAAGGAAACAAGGGTTAATGGTGGGGAAGAAGGAATGTTATTTAAGTTGGGGAAGATGACCGTTGGGGATGACGTGGATTATCCACGTGTAAATATTTTTCAGATTTTTGATCATTTGTGCCTCCTCTAACCCGCCTAGTGGAGGTGTTCTAACCTCCTATGACAGGTCATCACTCAGGGTATATTAAATAGAGAAATAAAATATTCAGGGGGGTGATAGGACACCCCTAAAGTTGGAGTGTGTAGTTGGGATTTCGGGTATAGGTTGGAGAGGTTTTAGACCATTTTCTCAAAATTATTTGGAAAATATGAAAAAATCATAAATTTAATTTTTAGCAAAACAAAAAAAAAGGATCATTAAAATCGGAGGTTGGGATGAGCCACACTCTCCAAAAATGTGTTTCAGCCAAGAGTGGACTTTGCCGAAAATCACTGTTCAACCTTCTTTTGGGTGACACGCTTCAATATTTTCTCTATTTTTTGGCTATTTTGATCCAATCACGTATTTATAAATGATTTCAAGCTTATTTCTTTACGAGAGAATTTATTTTCTTATGATAGTTTCGTTTACTCGTAAAAAAATGTGGATGTGTAACACATGGATAAAAATAAAAATAAAAAGACAAAAACACAAGAATCCATATTTGACTCGAGAATGACAATATTTTCTTTGATGAAAATTTGAACAAAAAAAGTGTGAACGAGAGAGAGAAGCCGAATTTGCAACCACAAGCCCAAAACATATCCTTCAGTACATGAATAGTCTGCTCTCACTGACCATTCGTCTGCAAGTGAAAAGTTGTACTCATCTCCAACAGAGTGCCTAACTCACGCTGCATAAAACTCCAAAAGTGCGATGCAACTGAGTAGCTCTATCTGAAATGATGGAAATAGGCACACCATGCAACTGAAATATCTCCCGAATATAGATCTTAAGTAGCCTTTCTGCATTGTAGTTAGTCTTCACTGGTACAAAATGAGTTGATTTGTTCAACCTATCCACAATGGCCCAAATAGAGTCAAACTTTTCCAAAGTCTGAGGCAACCCAACTATGAAGTCCATAGTGATACACTCCTACTTCTACTCAGGTATAGGCATCCTCTGAGTCATACCACTCGATCTCTAGTGCTCATACTTCACTTGTTGACAATTCAAATACTTAGTCACAAACTCTTCGATGTCCATCTTCATCCTACTCAACCAATAATGTTGTTTCAGTTCATGATACATCTTGGCTGCTCACAGATGAATAGAATACCTCGATTAGGATTTCTCTATTACAGATAAAAAAGGAGAGTAATAAAAACAGAGTTGAGTCTAGAGGCTTACCTGTAGCGGAGTCCCAGAGAGATCGAGAGCTGCCTCTACCTTTTCATCTCTTCGTTTCAGTTTTCTCTTGAGTGATGTTTGGTGTTTTAATCTCCTCGCTTAAGAAAAGAAATAAAAGGAGAGATTTTGCGATATAAGTTATTGTTGTAAAATAAAAGGAAATCATAAAATCGAGGATGTACGTTGATTTTTAGTAGTGTAAATTTAAGAATTGATCATAATTTAGTGAGACAATGCACAAATACCCCCCTAAACTATACTCGAAGTTGCTATGACACACCTAAACTTTACAGGGGTCCTATTACCCCCCTAAACTCACTTTTTCTGTATTTTTGTGCTCCTTTTTGCTGAAATGGCTGCCAAGTAGGAGAATATTTTTGTGCTCCTTTTGTGCTGACTTGGCAGCCATGTCAGCACAAAAGGAGCACAAAAATACAGAAAAAATGAGTTTAGGGGAGTAATAAGACCCCTGTAAAGTTTAGGTGTGTCGTAGCAACTTCGGGTATAGTTTGGGGAGGTACTTGTGCATTATCTCTAATTTAGTATGGATTGGATCTAATAATTTTTATGTGTTTACAATGTCTCCTTGAAATCTTGTTCAAAAAAAAATCACATAAATCTCTAAAAATTATCTAAATGTATTTCATTATGTAGTAAATGGTAAAATTTGTCACTGGTTCATTCTTTTATATAATTATTAGTTTTTCGACACGTGCATTGCACGTAAAAGCCGAGTTATATAAAAAAATATTTATGTAGAATAATATAAATATTAAAAACGCAAAGTTTTGAATAAATAATTAATTATACATGACTAGTATAAATATTAAAAAAATAAAGTTTCTGCAAATAATCATGATCATTATAGAAAACTAAGAAGATAAACAATCAAATTTAGTTAGGTACATATTAGTTATTTTTATTTTATGAAATACAAACATGTAATTAAATACATATTGTCACGGAAATACTTTCTCATACATGATGTTCCCGGTGTATGTTTCTTTCAGAC
The DNA here is from genome assembly GCA_003996215.1 of Jaltomata sinuosa. Taxonomy (NCBI): domain Eukaryota; kingdom Viridiplantae; phylum Streptophyta; class Magnoliopsida; order Solanales; family Solanaceae; genus Jaltomata; species Jaltomata sinuosa. Next base: position 198,583 of record QJPP01003421.1, read on the forward strand.
CTTTTGATTACTGGGGATGTCATGGAACCTATGTCACCCCTGTGATAGGTAAGCCAAAATCTGGTCACGACCCAAAATTTGTGCAAAGTACTATCTTTGAAATGTCATACTGCTATTTTCATTTCTTGAAAAATATTTTATAGAAATCTATTCTCAACATATGAGACATCTACTCTTGCAATTATTTTTTAATAAAAATCCACCCCTATTTCTATATGAAATATAACAGATCGTAAGTAAGCATAAATAGGCTCCAAAAAAGCCTTGAGAGATCCACCCCTAGAGTTTGGGTGCAATGGTTAGTGTGCCGGCTGTGATGCGTGAGTTTGGCATAAATCATGAGATTTCAACATATGAAAACCTAGTATTAAGCAGAGAAGGGTATACATACAGATCCCTTATCTACCAAGTTTTAAAATATATCCACTATGTGCACCACCCTTGATGCATGGGTTAGGCAGACATCACGAGCTTGCAACAGATGAAAACCTAGTATTTAGGCAGAGAAGGGTATACGACCAGATCCCTTATCTATCAAGTTTAAAAATTTGCTCCATTATTAGGATTTCTGGATTACAGATACAAAAAGAGACTATTAAAAACATAGTTGAGTCCAGAGGCTTACCTGCAGCAGAGTCACTGAGAGAGATCGAGAGTTGCCTCTACATTTTCATCTCTTTGTTTCAGTTTTCCCTAGAGAGATTTTGGTGTTTCAGTCTCCTCGCTTAAGCAAAGAAAACAAAAGGAGAGATTTTACAAAATAAGTTGTTGTTGCAAAATAAAAGGAAATCACAAAATCAAGGACGTTCGTTGATTTTTAGTAGTGTAAATTTAAGACTTGATCAAAATTTAGTATGGATTAGTTCCAACAATTTTTATGTGTTGACAACGTTCCCTTGAAATACTATCCAAAAAATATCACATAAATCTCTGAGAATTATCTTAATGTATTTTATTATGTAGTAAATGGTAATAAATGTCACTGGTTTATTGTGTATATAATTATTAGTTTCTCGACACGTGCATTGCATGTATATGCCGAGTTATATAGGACACATTTATGTAAAATAATATAACTATTTTAAAATGAAAGCTTTGAATAAATAATTATACATGAAAGAAAATTCAAAAGTTTCTGCAAATGATCGTGATCATCATAAAAACCTAAGAAGATAAAGAATCAAAGTTTAATGAGGTACATATAATTTAGTTATTTATATTTTATGAAATCCAAACATGGAAGTAAATATATATTCTCACTGAAATACTATATTATACTGTAACGACCCATGTCGTTTTTATATTGTTGTTTAGGGTGTAAGTACTCTGATTGAGTTGTCCCTAGGAGAGTTGATAAAATCTCAAGCTAGGGTGATTTCTGATGAAAATCTGGTGTTGCGTGCTTAAGTGGTGATTCGTGGTATAGTACTTGATGGTTTAGTATCCATTGATAGATAGTAGAGTGGTATAGTTTACTGTAGAAAGATTCAGGATGATAAACGGGTTCATAGAACTCCGGTTATAGCGGTTGCCGCATTGAAATCAATCTGTGATGTCTAGAATTAAGGTTTGTATTGTGAAATGGGGTATTTTGGTTGAGTTCTCAGGTTTTTTTTTTGGGACCATTGCAGCGGTGGACACAGTGAGATCGTCGTAGCAGTCGCACTCCTGCCACAGCAATCCTAGCCAATTTCTCTATAACCCATCATAGTAAGCCAAGTCTCACCATAGAAAGCGACCACTGCAGCGAGATGAAGGAGGTAGATTGTCTGACATAATTCAGTTTTTTGAGTTTTATTTCACAAACTCCCAAAAATTGTTCTAGAGCTCCAAGAAGGCAATTTTCCTAAGACTAGGGTATAACCTCCTCATTTAACAATCATTCATCATAGTACAATCGTTGGGGAGTGTTTAGTGGTGGAACTTATGAGTTAGAACCTTAGGTCTGTGAAATTATGGGAAAGCCTATGGGTAAGAGTGATTATCATCTAAAATGCTTCTAGGGTGTAGATAAACACTTTCTAGAATGAATTTGGTATTTCTAAACATGAATTTGGTATTCCTAAAAATGAATTAGGATGTTTGGGAACCTTGATTCCATAAAATGTGACTTTTATCATAAAAATGGCTTAAAAGGGAGAAATTAGAGTGGAAACTCCATGAATGTTGATCATGTGAATAATATGGGACTAGTTGAAGGTTAATTGACCCTTGGAGAATGCTACAGACCTCGAGTAAGGATAGAGTTAGTGGGTTGAATTTTCAAGGCCTAAAATGAAAGAGTAAATGATTAATTACTCTCTATTGTTTGTCTGTTTAGACTTTGTAGGTTCTAATGCATTGAGGAAGTACAAGGCTATTGCAAGGTAGCTTGTGAATTAAAATTCTTTAATTGAGGTAGGTTACGGTTTAATTGGAGTTGAGATTTAATTTAGTACTTGTATGCTTTGAATTGAATAACTTATTGATTGGTCTTCGGACATACTTGAAATTGATATTGTGTTCTTGTTAATGCTTGAATGAATAAGCTATTGTATATTGAACTTGATTAAAGAACATTGTGATGATAAAGTATACTTGTGATTTAGTGCACCATGTTATATCCTGAGAGATAGAAACTTGGAACCATGAGAGGATATTGGTTAAAGAGTCGGGTACCACGCCGGTACAGATATTGATATTGATTTTATTTTATAGATCGGGTACCACACCGATATGGTACATGAACCATAGTGTGTCCCCTGCTGGTCATGACTAGTTAGGCATAAATAAGTCTCTTTAGCATGTGTGTACAACTTAGTATTTTGAGGTATGAATTAAAAATAACACAAAATACTCCTATTACAGTACATCAATAACACAAAAATAACACAAGATAGTGTTTCGAACTATCACATAACACAAAATAAATACTCCTATTACAGTACACCAATAGTTATCACTTACAAAATACTAAATCATGAATGGGAAAAACATGCATTAAACATGCTTATTCCTAAAATATATATTTAACAACTTATAATTAGAACAGATAAGGAAACTATACTTTTCAAAATATACGTTGAAAAGTTCTACGTTTGGACGATTGTACCTTAAAATAAAGCTTCAATACCCTGCATACAAGATAAAAAGAAGACGTTGTTATCTTAATTTGAAGGAGGGTAAAATGTAGTAACAAGGATGGAGTAATTAAATATGAACAATGGAAGAATTTTGTTAGAAAGATCCAAAACTTACCGCGGCTGCTATGGATGTAGACCTTAAGGAAATTATTTCCTATTTCCTCTTGTTCTTGTTCAATCTTTCTTGCAGAATCCTCAGCACCAACCACAATGATGTAACTCAATTGACTCCAAAGTACCAATTTCCCCAAAATCTGTTGGAATTTCTCGCAGGTAATGGCAATTTTTCAGAACAAGGCGTTTAAGATTTGGGAAGCTATCACTACTAGCTTCCCAGCGCCTAATATCTAGATAGCTAAATATCAACAACTTGAGGCTTTGGAACTTGTCATCACTCAGTCTCCATACTTCACCCCTAACTGGTGATTCTTTAAGTTTGAGCTTTTCAAGATTCGGTAACATGGCAAGAGTTGATATTTCTTTTGAATAACTTACATGAACCATTAATCTCTTTAGATTGGAAATGCTTTTGAAGACGTCATTTGTACAACTGAAGGAACAGAGACCAGAAAGTTCCTCTAGATTTGGCAATATTCCTATCTCAAGTTCTGATATTCTAGGACTGGGTAAATAACTCGCTTGCCCCAGATTCACATGTCTCAAGTTCTTCATCAACCAAATCATCCCTGGTACAGTCTTAATTTCTGGAATCCCAAATTATTCATGCTGAATTAAAGCTTGAAAATTCTGAAGTTCTGATATTGATTCAGGAAGATCATCAAAATGTCTAATTTCAAGATATCTCAAATGAAATAACTCTGTAATCTCAATTGGAAAGTCAGACGAAGCATGGGGGAAGGCCAATACCCTGAGAAGATTGAAACGGTAAAAAAGAACAAAGTATGATGGATAAAATATGTAGAGTTGAAGATAATGATTAAGCCAAGCAGAGAATTGGTTAGTTATTAGGAGTTAGAGTCCGGCTAGACTATGTAATTGTAGTAGTAGTATAACTCTACTCTTGAATCTATAGAAGTATTGCATAAGTAGTATAATTCTAAATATACTAGGACTCTTGTAACTAGCCTAGGACTCTAACTCTCATGTAATCAACTCCTATATAAAGGAGCATGTACTTGGCAGATTAAACATCAATATACTACCTTGATTTCTCTGTATCTTCTCTGAGATTTCTACATGGTATCAGAGCATTGAGCTCTTTTCGCTGCTTAAGTACTAAATCCAGTAACCACACATCTCATCAAACCTGAAATGGCTCCTCCTTCCTCTTCTACCAATACCCTTTCCACTTCATCACTTCACCATCTCATTGCATCATGTTCCATTAAGCTTAAGCCAACAAACTATCTCATATGGAGGACACAAATGATGCAGCTTATCCAGGTCATGAGATTAACCTATCTCGTCAAGGAAAATGAATCGACTACTACTACAACTACTAAGAAGGCTGATGTGGGAACAAGTGCTGAGAAAGGTGCACAAGAAGGTAGTGACAATGCTGATGACTGGGAGGAGAAATATGTACTGCTAAGGAGCTGGATCTCAGGCACTTTGACAGAAGAAAGCATGTACCTTATTGTGGGTTGCTCAACTACCAAAGAGATGTGGGAATGCTTGGAAGAAGCCTATCTTCAAGCAACAAAAGATAAGGAGTTTCAGCTAAAACAACAACTGCAAAGTGTTAGGCTAGGAACCAAGAAGATTGATGAGTATATCAAGGAATTCAAAGGCATATGTGATCGTCTTGCAGCTATACACAAACTTGTGGATGAAGATAGCAAAGTGATCAACTTTGCTAGAGGTTTAGGCCTCAAATATAGGACATTCAGGACCGTTATGTTAGGTAAGGCACCATATCCCACTCTTAATCAATTTGTCAATTATCTTAGGGGTTTTGATATGAGGAAGGATGAAGAAGAAGTGCCACAACAAAACCTCAACATGGCTTTCTCTGCTCAAAGAGGTAGAGGGAGAAGAAACTTCTCTTAGAAAAGAGGAAACAACAACTTCAACTCCAGAGGAAGAGGTTTTAGACCTGCTGGACAAGGATCAAACACTCAAAGTAATAAAAACTTCCAAAGTGGAAACATGGAAAGGAATACTACTAAGTCATGTCAAATTTGTGGTAGAAATAACCACACTGCTCTTAAGTGTTTTTACAGGTGAGACTACTATTACCAATCGGCAGATGAACTACCACAAGCATTGGCTACTGCAAACCTACATAACACATCATCTGCAGATGACACTTTGTATGTGGATTCAGGAGCCAGTAGCCACATGACAAACAACTCAGGTACTTTATCTGATCTTAAACACTATACTGGATCTGACAAGGTCATTGTTGGGAATGAATCACATTTAGATATAACACATACTAGAAATACAACTAGATCAGGTTTGAAACTACAAGAGGTCCTTGTAGTACCTAAGATTGCTAAAAACCTGCTCTCAGTTAGTAAAATTAAAAAGGATAATTGTTGCACTCTTAAATTTGATGAAACTAACTTTGTTGTAAAGGACAAGAAGACAAGGACTCTACTGGCCAAAGGATCTAAGAAAGATGGACTTTATGCTTTGGAGGACAACAATCTCTATGCATGGACTGCCACACAGTACTAGAAGACATCAGACAACATTTGGTATGTTAGATTAGGACATCCTAATTTGAAGATTTTAAAAGTTTTGAGTAGTAGTAGTTGCATTAATGTTAGTAGTTGGAATAAAGTGCATGTTGTTTGTTCTAGTTGTCAGTTGGGCAAAAGTTGTAAACTTTCATTTGGCTTGAGGAATAAAATTGAGAAGGAACCTTTATTGAAAATACATTGTGATCTGTGGGGTCCTACTCCTTTAGAATCTTCCCAACAAATGAGATACTATGTAGTTTTAGTAGATGATCACACAAGATATACCTGGCTTTATCAACTTAAAAAGAAGTCTAAAATTTTTGATGTGTTTGTCAAATTCCAAAAAATGGTAGAAAGACAGTTTTCTAAAGTGATTAAGATATTTCAGTGTGATGGAGGTGGTGAATTTATCAAAACAGAGTTCATTAAGCATCTAGAGAGTTGTGGTATTATCAGACACATTTCATGTCCTAACACACCTGAACAAAATGGAGTTTCAGAAAGAAAGCATAGACATATTATTGAGAGTGGATTAACTCTTCTGCTTCATGCTAATCTTCCACTGTTTCTATGGGTGGAGGCCTTTCTCACTGCAGTGTTTCTCATTAATAGACTGCCTTCTTCAGTTTTAAGGATGGTGACTCCATTTGTTAAGCTATATGGTGAACAACCTGATTACAATAGCTTAAAGGTGTTTGGTTGCAGATGTTTCCCATATATCAAGGGTAGTACCATGGTCAGTCCAAAGACCTACCCTTGTGTGTTCATAGGATACAGCAGCTTGTACAAAGGATATAGATGTTATCACCCTCCAACAAGTAGAGTGTATGTGTCTAGACATGTGATCTTTGATGAATGTACATTACCTTATGTACTTCCAACTCCAACTCAAGCTAACACTGATGTCTCACCTCACCTAGCTAATTTTGTTGAGTTTTTCTCAAAATTACAGGTACAAGATGATATCAATCCAGGGGAAATGTTACCAAATACTGAGCATGCAGCTGATCAAACACAAGTTGTTAGTGATGATGTTGTTGTCCCTGTACCTGATCAGATTGATCATACAACACTCATACCTATTGATGATGACACTGAATCATCAGATGCATGCTTAGACAGTGATAGTCCCTCAAGTTCTACCTCCTCTGTGTCTAATCCTCAAGGGATACATCTAAAAGTTGATCTCTCGGGATGGAACATGATGATACACCCAAATTACAACTCCAAATATGAAGCGTAAGCAGTCGTCATCAAATATAGAACCGAACGAAGGTTGGGGTCGATCCCACAGGGAATAAGGTGCAAATTAAATCGTTAGTGAATTAGTTGACTAGTAATCGATAGAAATTGGGGGGGTTTCTGTAATCAATATTTGAACAATGCAAGTAACTACTTGCGAGTTTCAATGAGTATTAATCAATATGAGAATGAACTAGGGAAGTGTTCACCATGGCGTCGTAACAATTTCGACTCAAAGCTTAACCGGGTTCTTTCTATATGCTTATCACGATGTGATTGAATTAATGGTATCATCTAAACGTTTCTCAACCAAATAGACGAATTTCCTTTTCAATTCTCTCGAACTTGAAAAGGTGAAATTTCTTATTTCAATCCTAAACATCGAGTAGATTAATCTAGCTACAGCATTAATCATAAGACGAGAGTTGGTAGTCTCGAATCCTCGTAGTTAATCAAATTTCTCGGTTTTAATCTCTTTGTTCAAGCAAATCAAACCTAGGTATGTTCTAATGTTTGCAACCATTAGAAAACGTAAATAACGAATGATTAACCACGTGACAACATATAACTTGAACCCTATTCTACCCGGAATCTATATTGTTACTTTTTGCCATGGCTCCCACAACCCTAGTTGTGGAAAATTAGCTACTCATGCTATTAAAGAAATAGAAGAAAATCATATTCATAATAAGAGAAGGATTCTTACAAATAGTATGAAATTTACTTTAATTATCCAAGAACAAGCAGCCAAAAATCCCAAGAGTACTCGAAGAAGAAGAACGAAACGTGTATGTCGTATTTTTCCTCTAAAACTCGTCAAAAATGTTCCTAGAAATATTGGGTAATGAATGATTAAAATAACCCTAACACAGGGTATTTATAGTAGTCCAGGAAATAAAGTCCAAAAATAGAATTTTCAGAATCTCGCTTTGTATTTGGTGGCCCACTTGACGGACCGTCACATGAGTGACTGGCCGTCATGGTGGCCGTCGCCACTATCCAGTGTTGCTTCCAGACTTGGTGACCTGGGTGATGGCCCACCAAGTGTGTGGTGGCCAGTCATCCCGGCCACCACTCTTATCCAGTGTTGCTGCCAGACTTGGTGGCCTGGGTGACGACCCACCAAGTGTGTGGTGGCCAGTCATCCCGGCCACCACTCTTATCCAGTGTTGCTGCCAGACTTGGTGGCCTGGGTGACGGCCCACCAAGTGTGTGGTGGCCAGTCATCCCGGCCACCACTCTTATCCAGTGGGGCTCTTTGATCATATTTCCTTCCTTTTCTATGTTTGTCTCCATTTCCTGCAAATATAACATAAAACATCAAAAACGACAACGGTTGCTTGAAAACTTACGATTATTCTTAGTTAAAGGAGTCAAATGTGCCGTAGAATGGCGGCACATCAACACCCTCAACTTAAAACGTTCGCTTTTCCTCAAGCAACATGACAACAAAAACAAAAGGACGACTCAACTAAGAAAACAAACACGTGTCACTAGCACATCATGGCCATTCAACAGTTTATTAAATTTAAATCAAGCCCCCCGGTAGCACACAAATGTATGAAACGCTAACTTGCAAGGATCCGAACATGTCATTCCGATATGATAGAATATTCTACATACACATACAACAGCTATTCCAACAGTCAATAGATAATACAGAAAACTCGGTGCCCTCACCACAAAGAAGTCCCACACACAAGATTTGGGATTAGGTAAGGCGCTCACACTCACAAACGAATTCAAACAATGCACATGCAATGCCATAAATTTGCCCTTGCTATTCTATTTCAGTTTTTCAGAAAGCCGCTCAGGATCACTACAGGACTTGTTTTGGCTTGTAATGAGGCTTCGGGTGCAGGTAGGATACGTTTGGGGAATAGTGACTAAACCCTCCTTGGAATCACCGACCTACTATTTCCAATTAACTTTACTTCGTCCATCCTTATTGACCTTTTTATTCCCTTCTTTCCAGCTACAGGTGCGGCCTCTTTATTTTGACAATTCTTTTTCATCTCTTTTTCATTTCTTTTTCTTTCTTTTCTTAGGCACACACCCGAAATTTTCATTCTATCCACAACCAATCTTATCCATCCTATTTTTTCTTATCATTTACCTCTATAGTAGCCACCCTCAACTTAGGCTGATTGCCTGAGTTGAGGTGCACGATGTCCAAGGATGGACCAGGGCCAAAATAGGGATTCAAAGTTAAAAAGAAACGACGACAGGTTATGGAAAGAATAGGGTCAATTATGGCTCAAACAGGGGTCAAAGAGATTATTTGCATTTGGACGGTCTTATAGGCTAAGTGGACTGCACACAAAAAGGGTCTGTGATCCTTTTCTAAGCAACCAACTTCAAGCTTAACAAAATAGACCGGGCAAGTTCTAGATGCATGCACAGAGTAAGAATTTATAACAATAAGCTCACACACACTTGGCACCAAGAAATCATACCACTACCAACTATTAAAACATCAGCTCGGCTTAAGCATAATTATTACAATCACAACCACACAATGACATTCAAGGATCCAGGACAGTCAATCGTTTCAAACATAAGTATAAAATCAACTTTTTCGGAGGGGGCTCCTTTTAGTTCAACTTTCTAAAAAGCCATGCTTGCTATAGACACCAGAAAACAACACAAACAAAATTTAAAATGACAACATAAACATGTCGGTTCTACTAGATAGCACACCAGAGGGAAAAGAAACACGGCAACAAAAACCCTCGGTGGTGAAAGACTCACAGGTATCCCAACACACCCTCAACTTAGATTCATGCATTGTCCCTAATGCATACATGTGAAAGCTAAAATTGTGAGAGAAAGGAATACCTGTGAAGCCCATAGGACTTAGAGTCTGGCATGATGTTGGAGACCACCAGGGTCTCCAAAGCAGGAGCAATCACTGGAATAGGTGCAAGCGACATCATCGTGTTGCGCTCCAACTTTCTCTTTTATCGGCTTCTCAGCTAGTCGAGACAACTTATTTACTCTTTCTAACTCTTTTTCTTTGCTGGTTCTCTTGCGGTGTTTTCTTTTCCTTGATTTGTTCTCACCGTCTTTCTCTATAGGTTTCTCTTTTTGCGATCCCAACATCATTCTCATCACAGCTAGGGTCTCAACAAAACCCTTCTCCTCAATATGCATATCCATAGGGGCTTCATCGATAACATTGATAACTGAGACCACCCTCATGTCTCTTGGTGGCTTCATCAATTTACACACATCAAACTTGACCAATTCATTATTTAATCTGAATGTCAGTTCGTTGCTTTCCATGTCGACCAACACTCTTGCAGTTGCTAACAATGGTCGTCCCAAGATTATGGGAACTTCAAAGTCCACTTCGCAATCTAAGATTACAAAGTCGGCTGGGAATATAAACTTACCAACCTTTACCAGCACATCAGACAATATTCCCACTGGTCGCTTTACTGAACGGTCCGCCATTAACACCCTCATGGTAGTTGGTTTGGGAGCTCCCAAATCCAATTGTTTATAGACTGCTAGCGGCATCAAGTTGATTCTAGCACCAAGATCACATAAGGCTTTTTCAAAGTTGAATTTCCCAATAGTACAGGGAACAGTAAAGGCACCTGGATCTTCCTTCTTTTCCACTAACGATCTTGAAGAAATAGCACTGCAGTGGTGGAGGTTATCTTCTGGTTCAAAGCTCACTGACCTTTTCTTGGTAATCAAGTCCTTCATGAACTTGGCATATCCGTGCATTTGTTCAAGAGCGTCCACCAATGGGATGTTCACTGATATCTGCTTGAGTATGGTCATGAAATTTAGGAACTTGCTATCTTCCACTTTCTTCTTCAACCGTTGTGGGAAAGGAGGCGGTGGCCGAGGCATCATAGTTGGAAGTTTTTTAACTTCCTTGCTTTTATCCTTGAGCTTTTGAGTAGCATCCTCTACCACATTTTCATTCGCAACATCACCTTTCTGAGTCTGAATTACTGAATGTGATTCCGATAATATTTTACCGCTTCTCGTAGTGATCGCCATACAACTCCCGTCATTCCTCGGGTTTTGAATGGTGCCACTCGGCAAGGTACCTGTCTTCCTTTGATTTAGAGACGCCGAGATTTGACTCACTTGCTGCTCTAATTGCTTAATCGAGGTGGAATGTGAATCCACTACCTGGCTTATTGCTGATAATTCAGTCCTCATCTCATTTACACCGGAGTCAGTAGATTCCACCTTCAACAACATCTTTGCCATCATGTTCTCCAATTTGGACGTCCCTGTCTCGTTGTTAGATCTTTTCCGATTACCAGGTGGTACATACAACCCACCTCTATCAGTGTTATTCTTCCAGTTCCCCTGATCACGATCTCTGTAGCCAGCTTTTTCATAGTAGTTGTCCTTCTGATAGTTCCGACCTTGGTTTCCCTGACCATTGGCCTGGAAACCCCCCAAATAATTAGCCTCCTCATCAGATTCAAACTCCGCTGCTCTAACTTGGGAACCCACAGCTTGCACTTTCTCCATACCTCCTGACAGCAAATGTTTTGTCAGTAGGTTCATTTGCGTTTTCAGATGGGCCATATCTTGGTCCCGCTCTTCCTCTTTCCTGCACTATTCCGCTGACATCCCGACTGCATAAGTGCTAGTAGCCACCTCTGTATCTCGTGTATGCCAGGCCCTGTTGGTTTTAGTGAGCCGGTCCAAAATAGTTGTGGCCTCAATAAAAGTGAGACCCATAAATGCTCCACCTGCTGCGTTATCCAGTGTCGGCTTGGTAGCCGAATTCAGTGCCCTATAGAATGTCTGCATTAGGAAATTTTCGGTCAACTGATGGTTCGGGCATTGTGTCAGCTTCTTCTTGAACCGCAACCAAGTCTCATGTAAAGCCTCATGAGGTTGTTGTCTGAAGTTGCTAATTTCATCCCTCAACTGTATCATCCTAGAGGGAGGAAAGAACCTTTCTAGGAAAGCTCCTTTCAACTCTCCCCAGGTTGTGATAGAGTCGGGGGTTAGCTATGTCAACCACAACGCTGCCTCATCAGACAGAGACAACGGAAACAACCTGAGCCTGATCGTTGTCTGACTTACTCCAGGCAATTCGAACGACTTGCAAATACCCACAAAATTCATTAGGTGTCAGTTTGGATCATCACCAGTGACACCATGAAACACCCCTCTCAAATTCAACAGTTGAATCATTGTACTCGTAATGTTGAACTTGGCCCCGGGCGCTAGCGGAGGAAGAACAATGGCGCCCATAGCGCCAACTCAATCCAGGTCGATATCCTCATCATCATCTAGAGCATACTGCCTTGGCTGCTGTCGACCTCTACCTTGCTGTTGTGGTCTCTGATCTGTTGGAGCATTATTGTTAATAATATCAGCTGGTCTGCCCTCGCCCACTAAAACCTCATCATTCAACTCAATATCGTCCTCGATACCACCAGCATTCAAATGTTGTTGGGCTTGCTGAGCTGCAGCGAGTCTCGCTGCCTCTTGTTGTTGTACATTCATGGTTTGCCTTAGCGTTCTTGCGAGCTCGGGGTCGTAGGGTAATATTGGTTCACCCGAGCGTCGGGTACTTGGCATGCACAACTATGTACCCTGTAACAAACAAAAACAACAAATAAAAGTAAAAGCAGGAAATATGACTAAGAGTCAAATAAACACACCGGACTTAATAAACAACCGTATTCCCCAGCAACGGCGCCAAAATTTGATACGCCCAAATTACAACTCCAATTACGAAGTGTAAGCGGTCGTCGTCAAATATAGAACCCAACGAAGGTTGGGGTCGATCCCACAGGGAATAAGGTGCAAATTAAATCGTTAGTGAATTAGTTGACTAGTAATCAATAGTTTCCGATAAATTGGGGGGGTTTCTGTGATCAATATTTGAACAACGCAAGTAACTAATTGCGAGTTTCAACGAGTATTAATCAATATGAGAATGAACTAGGAAAGTGTTCACCATGGCATCGTAACAATTTCGACTCAAAGCTTAACCGAGTTCTTTCTATATGCTTATCATGATGTGATTGAATTAATGGTATCATCTAAACATTTCTCAACCAAATAGATGAATTTCCTTTTCAATTCTCTCGAAGTTGAAAAGGTGAACTTTCTTATTTCAATCCTAAACATCGAGTAGATTAATCTAGCTACAACATTAATCATAAGACGAGAGTTGGTAGTCTCGAATCCTCGTAGTTAATCAAATTTCCCGGTTTTAATCACTTTGTTCAAGCAAATCAAACCTAGGTATGTTCTAATGTTTGCAACCATTAGAAAACGTAAATAACGAATGATTAACCACGTGACAACATATAACTTGAACCCTACTCTACCCGAAATCTATATTGTTACTTTTTGCCATGGCTCCCACAACCCTAGTTGTGGGAAATTAGCTACTCATGCTATTAAAGAAATAGAAGAAAATCATATTCATAATAAGAGAAGGATTCTTACAAATAGTATGAAATTTACTTCAATTATCCAAGAACAAGCAGCCAAAAATCTGAAGAGTAATCGAAGAAGAAGAACGAAACGTGTATGTCGTATTTTTCCTCTAAAACTCGTCAAAAATGTTCCTAGAAATATTGGGTAATGAATGATTAAAATAACCCTAACACAGGGTATTTATAGTAGTCCAGGAAATAAAGTCCAAAAATAGAATTTTCAGAATCTCGCTTTGTATTTGGTGGCCCACTTGACGGACCGTCACATGAGTGACTGGCCGTCATGGTGGCCGTCGCCACTATCCAGTGTTGCTTCCAGACTTGGTGACCTGGGTGATGGCCCACCAAGTGTGTGGTGGCCAGTCATCCCGGCCACCACTCTTATCCAGTGTTGCTGCCAGACTTGGTGGCCTGGGTGACGACCCACCAAGTGTGTGGTGGCCAGTCATCCCGGCCACCACTCTTATCCAGTGTTGCTGCCAGACTTGGTGGCCTGGGTGACGGCCCACCAAGTGTGTGGTGGCCAGTCATCCCGGCCACCACTCTTATCCAGTGGGGCTCTTTGATCATATTTCCTTCCTTTTCTATGTTTGTCTTCATTTCCTGCAAATATAACATAAAACATCAAAAACGACAACGGTTGCTTGAAAACTTACGATTATTCTTAGTTAAAGGAGTCAAATGTGCCATAGAATGGCGGCACATCAACATGACTGAGAACCAACAACCAGAAAACACCACCCCACAGCCAGCTGCCTCAGTTGAAGCATCTCCTGAACCTTAGGGGCATCACATGATCACCAGACACAAGGCAAAGACCACTTCACAGCATCACATGTCTCTTGTTGCAAGCAAAGAAGAGACACCGAGGGAACCAAGGACTACTAATGAGGCACTAAAATCACCCCATTGGCTTGCAGCTACGCAAGAGGAGATCAATGCCCTACACAGCAACAAGACTTGGAAATTAGTACCTAGAACTGCAGGTATGAACTTAGTTGGTTCAAAATGGGTGTTCAAGACCAAGTTAAAGGCCCATGGAACAGTGGAGAGGTACAAAGCAAGACTTGTTTCTAGAGGTTTCTCTCAGCTTGAAGGGATAGACTTTGAAGAAACATTTAGTCCAGTGGTTAAGGCCACAACTATCAGGGTGGTTCTATCAGTTGTTGTTAGCTCCAAATGGGAAATCAGGCATCTAGATATCAAGAATGCTTTTCTACATGGTCTTTTGGAAGAAGAGGTATACATGAGTCTGCCTCCTGGATTCATTGACTCTAGGTACCCTCACCATGTCTGTCTGTTAAAGAAGGCATTGTATGGCCTTAAACAAGCACCTAGAGCCTGGTTTGACAGGTTTAGCATGCATCTACTTCACCTTGGACTCACTTGTAGTATGCCAGATCCTTCCTTGTTCACATTACAAAGCCACAAAGGCACCATATTGCTCTTACTATATGTAGATGACATCATTATAATAGGCAATAACAAGTCACATATCTCAGAGGTGGTGTCACAACTTGGAAGAGAATTTGCTATGAAAGACCTTGGTCCCTTACATTTCTTCCTAGGAGTTGAGGTCAAGTATTTTCCAGGAGGAATTCACTTGAGTCAGGGTAAGTATGCTGCTGAACTCCTTGGCAATATTGATATGACACTGGCCAAAGCTGTGAATACCCCTTTGGCACAAAAACATGGTCTTCATGAGCTGTAGGGAATGTTGTTGATGCCTCTATGTATAGAAGGATTGTGGGCAGCCTCCAGTATCTGACACTTACAAGGCCTGATATACTCATGTAGTGAATCTAGCCAGTCAGTTCATGCAATGTCCTAACAGTGAACATCTTCAAGGTGTAAAGAGGATACTCAGGTACATCAAGGGTACTTTGCACTATGGACTCAGACTTATCTCACAATCACCTTGCAGGTTGTATGGTTATTCGGATGCTAACTGGGAAGGATGCACTGCCACTAGAAGATCCACTACAGGTTACATCATCTACTTAGGTGCAAACTTTATCTCCTGGACTTCAAAGAAGTAGACCACAGTGGCTAGATCAAGTGCTGAAGCTGAGTATAGAGCACTTGCCTCTACTGCAGCAGAAATAACTTGGATCATTTACTTGCTTCATGATCTTGGAGTGTATCTCAGAACAGTTCCAACACTGTATTGTGATAATTTGAGTGCCTTGTATATGACAGTTAATCCAGTTATGCATGCTAGAACCAAACATGTTGAAATGGACTATCATTTTGTTAGAGAAAAGGTGGCCAGAGGACAGCTTCTTACACAGTTTGTAAGGTCTAAACATCAGCTAGCTGATATTCATACTAAGTCTCTAACAAAGGAGGTCTTTGCTAGTTTTAGAAGCATGCTAGGAGTTACTGCTCCACCACTCACTAGCTTGAGGGGAAGTGTTGAAGATAATGATTAAGTCAAGCAGAGAATTGGTTAGTTATTAGGAGTTAGAGTCCGGCTAGACCATGTAATTGTAGTAGTAGTATAACTCTACTCTTGAATCTGTAGAAGTAGTGCATATGTAGTATAATTCTAAATATACTAGGACTCTTGTAACTAGCCTAGGACTCTAACTCTCATGTAATCAACTCCTATATAAAGGAGCATGTACTTGGCAGATTAAACATCAATATACTACCTTGATTTCTCTGTATCTTCTCTGAGATTTCTACAAATAGATCTGGTACAAAAGGGTAACTGATAGATAAAATCTTCAGCTGAACAAAACAGGGATTGAAAACTGAAGCGACGCTTTTGTGTTGGAAGAGTAAGGATGTCTTGGTCAGTTCTCTCAACATGCATAAACTTTGTCATTTCAGCTTCTATCAAACAGAATTCACGCAGTATATCATGCATTGCACATGCTTTTATCTCACCATTGAATCTCCTTTTGCCAGCCATTATCAAGTTCCTGCTGATAAGATCCTCCAAATAATATTCTGCCACTTCCTTCAACCTTTTACGACTTCCAACAGACGTCCTTATAAAACCTTCTGCGATCCATAATTGGATCAATCTCCAAGTATCAACTTGAAAATCCTCCGGGAAATAAGCCATAGAAAGAAAACAAGGTTTGAGTTGAATAGGCAAGTGGTGGTAACTCAAACTGAGAACTCCTAAGCATTTATCTGGATGACTAGCAACCACTTCTCTTAAGGTTCGGGCAAGATCCTTCCAACTTTCTAATGTCCTGGCCACTTTCGAGAGATGTCCTGCAATCACCGAAATCGTTAAGGGTAGTCCTTGGCATTTTTCTGCTATTTCCTTTCCAACTTCTTCCAACTCAGGAGGAAGATCGTGTTCTAGTCCAAACACCTTATCGCAAAGTAACTTCCAACTGTAATCTAAATCCAAGAGGTTCATCTCATGAGGGCGACTAGTATTTGCATACATCGCTACCTTAGTTTCCCTAGTAGTCAATAAGATTCGACTCTTATTGTTGCAATCAAGAAATATTCCTCTTATACTATCCCAAACATCCGTACTCCAAATATCATCAACAACAACAAGCTTTCTTCGACGCTTTAGGTTTTTCTGCTTTAGGTCGGCTAACTCACTCTCATCCATCTTATCATAATCTTTTGCATTGAAACTAACTGTTTGCTTTGAAATGCAATGTAAAGCTTCTAACAATACACTTTTACCTCGGAATTCTTGAGATATTGTAACCCAAGCAAGAATGTCAAAGTGATGATACCTGATTGCGAGATAATCATAAGCTTTTCTAGCGAGTGTTATTTTGTTAATGCCACTCATGCCTGATATTGTGACAATTTCAAGATTCGACGATTGTCGTATCAATAATCTTTTAATTATGATCTCCAAGTCATCATCAAGTCTGTGCACAATATCATCATCCAAATTTGGCAACATACTTGTAGAAGAAGTTCCAATTAAGGAATCCCTAGATAACTCAAGAATTTGATCATCATTCATGAGTAGTTGTGCTAAAACCAGAAACAATAATCTCCATCATTTCTTTCTTTGTTGTATCCATTTTTTCAACAATTGCTGGCAAATCCTCAGCAACATATTTTGCATACTTTGTGTAGCATAACCCATCGATTATTTCAGAAATCTTCACCTCAACAGCATATTTTGCATCATTAGCAACAATTCTATTTTTTTCATCCAAAGATTTAATTTTTTCAGGATCAACCCCATTCTTGTTTTCAAGAACTTTTTTGGAAATATTCAGCAGGAGCACAAAGAGATTCGAGCGTTTGAGCAGTGTGACCATCAAAGAGTTCTGTATTTCGTTGCTCGAGAGGTTGAAGAAGAGAAATTACAGCACTATAAGCTGCCATGAAGTATTCAAGAAATGTATGAAGGAGATATTAAAGACTTGAATATTTTTGTGTGGTTGATAGTATTAACTCCTCTGTTTATTTTGAATTTTTGACCAAAGTAATTCATTATTTAAACCAATTTACAAGAATAAACGTATTTCACAGTAACGCATTAGGTATAATTTTATTCAAAAAAGTTAACGAAGAAAAAGTTGATGTTTAACACTGTTAAACAGAAATTCGTTACTGTGGATAACGTTTTACCCTTAATATGTAACTCTCAGTAACGACTCTCTGCCAAACTCTGCCATTGTACAAAAATTGATTGGCATGTCATAAAGTCGTAACTTTAAATTACGACTTAAGGCTAAAACGTTGCTGACAGTAACGACTTTAAAGAATTCAGTCACGAACAATTAAACTTGCAAATTTGTAATTTTTCTGATTATTTTATAACTCGCGCGTTCTATACGATGTTAGTGATAATTACGTACGTCTTTAATTAAACCAAATACTCGATCAAACGTATACTTCTTGGCCTAGGTGTAGTCAAAGTACTAAACTTAGACTGACCAAATCGAGGACAGAATTGGCCAATTTTGGGAATAAAATTGGTCAAATTTACTTCTCACGTAAAAATAAGATATTTATTATAATTAATATAATAAAATAATAATTTAAAAACTATTGTCTTTTTAAGACATCACAACATATTGACTGACTTAATTAAATTACACATAATAATTTTTGTGAATGTTGAAACAATGAACCACACAAAGAAGAAGACTTGCTAAAAATTATTGGAATGTGTTGAACATTCGTATGATACATTATTTTTTATAATTATCCGTGGTTAGTTAAGAAAGCACGAGGAAGAGACTTTAGTCGTGTGTCGTCATTGTAAGTCGCATTTTAATGTCAAAATGTAATCTTTAAAGTCGTTACTACCAATAACGTTTTTGCCTTAAGTCGTAATTCGTAGTTACAACTTTATGACATGCTCAGTGAACTTATGTACATTGGAAGAGTTTGGCAGAGAATCGTTATTGAAAGTTACGTATTAAGAGTAAAACGTTGTCCATAGTAACAATTTTTTGTTTAACAGTGTTAAACTTCAACCTTTTCTCTGTTAACTTTTTTTTGAATAAAATTATACCTAATACGTTACTGTGAAATACGTTTATTCTAGTTTTGAAAATTTTCAAAAAAATGTATTATTCTTGTAAACTGACTTAAATAATGGCTTATTTTGATCAAAAATTCGTTTATTTTAGTGTAGAGAAGAATAGTACTGATGGAGCATGTGGTTTGGACTTTTTTGAATCTGTGACTTACACTATTTTTTTAATATAATTTTTAACTCAAAGTTTTTGAAGATTTTATATTCAAATTCATATAAAAAATTAAATAGTTTGACTATCGTACTCCTAATCATGTCACATAGAATGGCACGGAAGTGGATCATAGTTCGATTGTGCGATTTTCCGCAAATTATCCAAATCTAAATCAATATCAAGGAAACTAGTCGAGTTCGAAGTTACACAAGAGCATAGACCATAGTGTAGCAAAATTGACTAACGGCAAAAATAATCATTTCGAAAATGTTAGCTAGGAGAGGTGATTTAAAAAAAATGTGGAAGCTATTACCAAGTCTGAAAGTCTGAAAATGATAAAAATTATTTCTATCATTTTCTCCATTATTGATATGACGAGCCTCACAAGTCACCAGTTTTACACACTTCTCCTTTTTGTACACAATGAATTTATTTGGAATTTAATAAAGTTAGTACTTAGATTTGACCAGTTCAACTATGTGGCATTTGGCGGGTTGGTTTTGAACTTTTGATCTCGTTTACTCGCTTCGCAATACTTCAGATTTTATAAGTTTTGTTACATGTGTAAAAGAAGTGTAAACAACATAAAACACAGTAGTTTGGTCCCTAATTACGTTTTATCCCACTATTTTAAAATATTACATTTTTCCCGGTAGTTTAAAAAAAGAAAGACGTGTATCATTTGTATTTTCGTGTATCCTGGATACATATAACCTCTTCATTAATGGTAAATCTGTTTCTATTATGGCGCTTTAAAAGGAAATAAAATATTTACAATTAATGAGGAGTAAATCATTAATTGTAAATCTATCACTATTAGGGCGCTTTAAAAGGAAATAACAGATTTACAATTAATGAGGAGTAAATCATTAATTGTAAATCTATTACTATTAGGGCACTTTAAAAGGAAATAACAGATTTACAATTAATGAGGAGTAAATCACGCGTCATTCACTTTGAAATGCATCTGCAGTATCCTCATCTCCACAAACAACTGGAGAATTCAAATTTCAATTTAAAATTACTTGGATACACATCAAACCTGCAAGTAACTCTATTATACAGGATACAAGTAATAATAGATCTCAAATATTTAAGGATACACATTTAAACAGCAAACAACAATAGGTATACTTGGATACACTGTTAACACTGTATCCAAGATTATAAGCTTGGATACATTATAACAGTGTTAAGGATACTTCCCAATATCTAAGGATACCCATCTAAACAGCAAAAAGATATAGGTATACTTGGATACATGTTAATATTGGATACAAGTTTGTAAGCTTGGATACATTGTAACAGTCTTAAGGATACATGTTACCAACATCTCAAATAGCAGGTTGCAGTAGTATTGAGATACATGTTAACATGAATTAATCCTGGATACATGTAACACAAGATTTGCTTACAATGTTATCCCTGGATACGTATTGCTTTGTTTTGATTTGAAACTTTAAATTTACAAAAGTTACACATTTACAACTCAGATAGATATATGTATACTTGGATACATGGAAAATAACACTGGAAAATAACATCTGGGTTTGCTCTTCACTGCTCAAAATCATCAATGGCGCTTCGTCGGATACTATCTAAATGCTTAAAACTAGATCCGCTTCCGCCGGTTACGGTTCTAGAAAAAATCCGAAAAAATCCGCCAGTTCCGGCGACTCCACCGGATTCCGTCAACGGTGATTTCTTCATCCAGAGGAGAGAAATCAATCAAGCGGCGAGACTGCCGGAGTTTTTGTCGATTCCGGTGGGAGAAAAATTGAGAGAGAAATTGAGGTCTACGAATAATAATATTACTGGAGAAAGGATTAGATTCGAAAACGATTATAGAGAGAGAACAATCGTTGCCTTTAGATACAAGTTGAGTGATTTTAGGCCCTTTTTTAGGGATTGTGGTGGATACAGTTTTTTAATCATGTAATTTCAATTTAATGGGATAAATGTAATTATTTTAAAGTATTGGGATATTTAGTAATTAGGATAAGAATGTTTGATTATTTATGTAGTTTTTCCGTAAAAGAATTACTTTTGACTTGAAAGTTTGGTCATGGGATAAGCGGGATCATCAATTTATAGTTGGATGGGGATTTTGTTTACACGTTGCATTAGTTAAAACTGAAAAATCTGTAATAATTCTCATGGTTATTTTTTGGTTTTTGCGCATTTTAATCATTTTATCCTTTCACGTAGTTGCTTTATGGTATTTGTGATCTGCGAGAATGGGTGACATGGTTCTCGAGGTGGTTGATTGAGAAATATGTGAGTTTTTTATTTTAGTCAACATGTGTAGAAATTGAGCTCGTATCAAAATTTCGTCAATGCCTCAGCTCTGAAACATGATTTTTGTGTTAGTAGGACAATTGGTTCGAGTCCTGAGACATTTGGATGAGTTTTAGAAGAGTTTTTGACTTTTAAAAATTGAAAACTTAAGAGAGTTTACTAAAAGTCAACATTCGACGTTAGAAAGATCGTTTCCAAGTTTTGATGATTCCATTAGGTCCAAAAGGTGATTTTTGGTCTATTGAAGGTTTGGTTCAGTTTTTGAGGCTTTTGAATGAATTTTGAGTCGTTCTTTGAAAAATTTTAGAGCGCACATGCAAGGAGATAATCAAACCTACAATGTATTTTCATAGGAAGAACAAAAATGCACAAAAGTAACCCTAAAAATCAACGAAGAAGGAACAAAAATGAAGAATGAAAATGCACACTAATTAAAAAACCCTAAAATTCATACCAATGGCAGTCTCTCTAACTCATAGGAAGAGCAAAAAATACACAATAAAACAGACCTAAGATTCAGAGATTAAGGAACAAACTTGAACATTCAAAATGCACTATAAAAACGCCAAAAATCAACGAAGAAGGAAGAAACTTACCGAGATTGAAGATCAAAGCTAAGAAATTTACAGAGCTAAAAGATGAACCTGAAGCTTAGAGAGAAAATGGAGCTAAAAGGAAAAGAGCTAAGAAAAAGTGAAAGAAATGGAGTCTGATGTGTTTGAATAATTAGTGTCTTTAATTACTAGAAATGCACAAATTGACTTATTTTGGGCTATTTCGGGTAATTTCAGGTAAGTTAGACCAATTAGGATGTGAATAAGTTTGATGGACTGACATTTTACCTAATTTTTCCCTTAAACTAACCTTGCAAAAACAATTGTATACTACTACTTATGTTCTCTATAGAACTTTTATTTGTTCTACTTTTCCATCATAGTACGAGACCTGATTTTCATGTTTAATTCTTGGAGGATAATACCAGAAGCTACGTTCACTTCGAGAAGGATATTTCTTGAGTTGTGCATGTCATTTTTGCGCATAGGGTATGCTAATCTTCTATGTATCATTCCAATTTTTTCTGGTATTCGTGAAGGAACTACTATGAGAAGGATAAGAGAGAGTAAAATGTATTTACTTTTATGATTTTAAATAGAGCAAGTTGCTCTTACTACTAAACTTGTGGCAAAAATACACAGAAGTCTCTAGATCTACCAAACAAAAGTTAAATTATGTAACATATAATGCAAAAGATAATGAAGAAAAATCTAGTACTCTTAACTAACCCGATTTCAAATTCAAAGGGAAGTGGTCTAAATCCAAGAAGAAACTTGACTGGTGTACCTGTTGCTTCAATCAGTGGGCAAATCACTAGTAATAATAGTATTAAAACAAAGAGAAGCAAAACCTTATTGTAGTTCAAAATTGAAACCACAATTGAATTTCTCTCTTCTTTTTTTCACTGTGAATTACGAATGAATACTTCTGAATATATGTTTAGTTCAGTTCAGTAAAAGTCACCAAGATTTATTTGGACCAGCCTGACAGGGCAGGGTTCAGTACTATAATGTGTAATAAAAGGGTACAGGTATTACCAAATTGTTTGTTGTAATAAAGATTGTGACATTATTATTTATTATTCAGTTTGAATTGTTATCTGAAGTTTATATTTTAATGAGATATGGTCACTTACCTTCACCATTTTTACATTAGTTTTCTATAATCAGTCCAACAGACTCTTCACTACACTACTTTTTGGAGAATCCGACATGCACCAGTTGACATTTTTGAAAAGTCCAAGCAAAATAAATGTGATGTAAAAAAATTGTAAACCAAGGTTCAATAGTTCACATACTGATCATGTTCCTAACCAAAGTTTGATTATTTATTGGATGCAGCCATAGAAGCATGTTCAAACCAGATACATCAACAATTTAAACCTTAACATCAATTTATAGAAGAATCCAATCTTTGTGACAACAGCAGCTGGAACAACCAGATACCTAATAATCAACTTACAATCTCCACAGGTTCGAAACCTTTTTCAATCGATGCCTTGACAGCATCCAAAACCAAAGTTGTCTTCCTACTAAGAGTTGGCCAATTCTTCTCAGGTTTTGCGCCTTCATTTTTAATACTTCCAACCAGCCTAGAGAATTCCCTGACCATGAGGGCTTCCTGTGGGAGTTCTGTCATCACCGTGTGTTCACTCGGTTTTGGCTCCCATCCTGTAACAAGTTCTTTAAATCCAGATTCTACTGATGAGATAAATGAAGCTTTCTTCTCCTCAAAAGGGATAACGAAGTCATGAAGGTGCAATGTGCCCTTCGTTCCAACAGCAGTTATATCCATTGTCAAGTTGGATAAGAAAGAGCAATGAAAAGTTCCCACCTTCCCATCTTCCCACAATAAAGAAGCACCACATGATATAATCACTCCCGCCTTGTTGAACACAGGGTTGCGTAAAGCAATTACTGATTTGGGAAGCTCGAAATCAGCAGCCCACAGAATTCCCCTAATGCAATACCACCCAACATCGCCAAGAGCACCAAGAGCATCAAGATCTGGTTTTACACGAATGTCATTTTCAAGGAAGTTGGGATCAGCAGCAAATGTGAAACAAGTGTTTACCTGCAGAACTCAGTAAGTATCAACTTCAGTTCTACTAGTCTGATATTAGCAGATATAAACAAATCCCTAGCACTAAACACAACAAAAGAGCATGTGGTTGTATAAATGAAAGCAGAGAGCAAGAAGATTACTTAGCTAATCAATGCCTATAAAACACTTTTGTTAACCAGAACATCAACACAATAAGAATATAAGATAATCAATGGATCTGATTCTGGCATAAAAAGCTAGTACAGGTGAGCATGTAAAACTCCAACCTAATTATAATTCCAGAGGGATTTCGGGGCTCTGTAGTGCAACTAGGTCCATAGTTCTGGAAACTATATGCGAAATCAATAAAAGGGAGTTTTGCAATAACTAACTCAAATCCATTGCTCAATCCTACTCAAAGGAATGTGAGGTTCTTACGGAAGAACAGACAATCTAGCTTTCACAATAAAATGAGAGATGGAAATACCGTGAAAGGTTTGGATACCACTGCACCACATGTAACAAATTCTAAGAATATAGTTGGAATCAAAAAGAATGTGTGCAAATTCGTAAACTTCAATCCCTACAAACCCTCCTCCATTTGACTAAAGATCGAGTCCCCTCAACTCCTGCCAGTTGGGAACGGAGTCACAAACAGTCAACTTTTTGGTTTAAAAATAAGCACTGCATCCAAATCACAATTATTGATACACATTACTTTACACCTCTGGCCACCATTTAGCCAAAATATGATGATTTATTCTACAACAACTTGCTCTACTTTGCTGACTATTCCTTCTTCCGACATGATGAAACATTCTAGGTTAGTTCGGATATAGTTAAATTTTCCGCCCTTTGCCCAACATGATCACTATTAACAATTAATCAACTACATTAAATCAGCATCTCTGGGGTCCACAGGGGAGGATGTAGAGTACGACTTGTGAATTTGGATGAACTCAGTAGCTTTGGCACAAACCTTGAATGTAAGTCAAAAAATTCACTAAAGAAGTATACAGAATAGATTTTGAACCCAATAAATCAAATAAACTATAATAGAACCCCAAACTAGAACTCGTAATGCTCAAACTCTGGATCTTCCTCTGTTCTGGAATCCACTAACCCTCGAGCAGTACAACTTCGGCTCTACTTAACTAAGCCGTACTCCTCCAAAGATAGACTTGCTTTACCCAACTACCCTTTTTGACAACAAGGGAGAAATCTCCAACTCTACACTTAGTAGTTTCAACTAATATGAGAAGTGCAAAAGTAGAAAAAAAGAGAAACTCCCTTCTTAGTTAACGTTTGGCCATAGCTTTTGGGTCAAATTTTGAAAATCTATCTTCAAAAAAATTTCAAATTCCAAAAAGTGGTCCAGGTCAGTTTTTGGGACTTCGACTTACAAAATTTTAAATTTTTTCAAGTATAATTATTGTCCAAACACAACTTCAATTTTTTCCAAGTCCTTAAATGTCCAGAACACAACTTCAAGTTCCAAAAATCACAACTTCAAATACTCAAATTTCAAATTTCAAGTTCAAAATCTATGGCCAGACGGGAGTTTAATGTCATTCTATTTGACTAATTATTATCTTATCAGTTCCTCAATAGCAATTTTTATTTTAATACTACAAGCTCGCCAAAAACAATAGCAGACCTCTATTAGAGAGCACAGGTACTCCCTCCATTCAGTTTTACTTGTCCAGTATTCCGAAAAATAAATTTTCACTTTTATTTGTTATTTTTAACCAATCAAGAAAAGACAATTATTTTTTCCTATTTTAATCTCAACATTAGTTACTTAATAATCATATTAATTATTATTTTTCAAAAGGAGTGGACATGTAAAAGTGAAACGGTGAGTAAGATAATTTCACCAATCCCCATAAATTTCAACAAAACTATGAATTAATCAGCAATAAAACTCTAACATACCGATTTGAGTTCCCCAAAT
This sequence comes from Jaltomata sinuosa, assembly GCA_003996215.1. Lineage (NCBI taxonomy): Eukaryota > Viridiplantae > Streptophyta > Magnoliopsida > Solanales > Solanaceae > Jaltomata > Jaltomata sinuosa. The sequence goes on from QJPP01003421.1 coordinate 224,521, forward strand.
TGTTGTTCATCAGTAAGAAATTCTCTCATCTTAGCCGTACGAGGATGATGCATCCACATAGTACCATCCATAAACTGCACCCCATTCTCTTCACAAGCCTCTAATATCACATCCACTTCTTCAACATTCAACCCAACTGGCTTCTCCAGTAACAAATGCTTCTTTTTCTGAGCAGCAAGAACAGCCCATTTCATATGCAGGCTTGTCGGTAAAGGCACATAAACTGCATCCACATTCGGGTCATCGAGAACTTCTTCGTAGCTACCGTACACTTTCGCCGTCGCTGGAAAACCGTTCTCGGCGGCGAATTTTTGGGCTTTGTCGATTGAACGGCTGCCGACGGCGGTGAGAGTGGCGGTTTGTGAAAGGAGGATAGCGCGTGAGACCTTACGCGCGATATCTGCACAGCCCAAAATTCCAAATTGTATGGTGGAACTTGCCATTTTTTTTCTTTTTTGAGTGATGAACTCGTTGACTGACTGTTTGTGAAAGGAGTTGGTGAATATAGCTAAGAATTTGTAGGGGAAAAAAGCTATCTGCGCCGTGTATTAATATACTATCAAAAATCGTTTGATTTTAATTGGCAATATTTATGAAAATTAAAAAGATTTTTGAATTTTATGATATTAAATTAAAGATATATTATTTTTTTGAATTATTTTATTTATTTTTTTTATTAAAAATAAATCATCTATAATACTTATTAATTTAGAAAATTAAGACACAATTAATTATTCATTTTTATATTTATAATTAATCATAAATATGGAGAGATATTAATATAATATAAAAGAAAGAATTATTAAATTAAAAGGAGTAATCAAATTATCCTCTACTTAATTTTTTTAAGGAGCATATAAATAAAAAATATGACAAATAAAATAATTTAAACGAAGTACTATATCTTTTATTTTAAAATAAGTGATATTTTTAATTTAAACACATCGTTTAAGAAAATTACTTACTCTTAAAAAATAAAAAGTATTTAACCATGATGGAGATGATGAAAACTATGAAAATGAGATGTGTTACAATGTAGCAAAATATAAGTGTACATTTGTTTTTCTTACTTTTATTAGAGAAATCAATTTTTTTATTTTTAAAGAATTTATTTTTTTAAATAAAATACTTTTTAAAAAATAATTAGATGGACATGAAAAAAATTTTAAAAAAAATCTTCTATACCGAACACACTCTTTATCTATCCCATCCTATTAACCAATCAAACGATCATAAAATCTTAAATCGGTCTAATGATTCTTAATCATGAGGACTTTCTAACATAGAAACAAATATGATGAACAAAGCTATTCAAAATTAGTGAAATCTATTCCCTTTTTAAATTTGATTGTGCTATTTTAACTTTGACCTGAAATTTAAAAGCGTAAAAAAGATTTTAAATATTAAATTAAAATATGTAAAATTATATTAAATATTTTTTAGTTTTATAATTTTAAATATATTGTGTGAAAAATTAAAATTAAAAATCTATTAAAAAAAGAAATAAATATTATTTTTTAAGCAATCTAAAAAACAAAATAAATAAATTAAAATAGAGTAGGTACCTTTTATCTTTTCAACTAGGAAAAGGAAAATCGTGCTCTGTACGAGCTCAATAACATTGTAAAAAATAATGATTATCAATTATTTTCTAATATGCATATATTACATATTCAAATTATAATTTAGACACTTAAATTCTGACTTGTTAAAATTAAATACTTAAACACGTGATAAAGTATTTCATTAGACACTCTTATATTAGTTTTTTAATTCTTTTTGTATGTGTTCTCTTAATTTTATTAATTTTTCTTGCGTGTGTTCTTAAGTGCACATTACGTAAAAAAATCTCAGATTTGTTCTAATTAAGACTGATGTATATAATTAAAGGACATGATATATTTACTGTGATTAACTTAACTACCTACTAAACGCTTGAAAATATGCACACGTTTTCCCCAAAAAAGTATCTAATAGAAATATTTTATCATGTATTCAAATGCTCAATCGAAATAAATCGTAATTCAATTATCTAAATAAAATTTACTGAAAAATTTAAGGGGCTTTATATGTATTAGGCTTCATTTATTATTTTAAATTTTCATGTTTTTATTTTCCTTGTTATTATATTTTTATTTTTGTAAAGCCTTATATAAAGTTTATCCATAATAAGATGATTTATAATTACACAAACATGTATCATATATTTTAACTCATAAATGTCGAATGTTTTTTTCTTAAGCTTTCTAGTTAAATATGATGTCACATGAATTGGACCCACCAGAATACCAATAATGTTGTAGTTCTATAATTTAATTTGTCCTATAACATAAATGAAAAAAATAAATTCCAATTCAAGATTATACAAATAAATAAAAAGTTAAATATAATATAACAAAGTTACATACAAAAAGATAAAAAGTTAAATATAATATTACAAGTTATATTTATATTTAGAAAACTAGACTAACTTTACTAATATATCTAACAAGTACCACAGGTATTAATACAAATCTTACATTATAAATAATAATAATAATAATAATAATAATAATAATAATAATAATAATAATAATAATAATAATAATAATAATAATAACCAAATATGAATTCAATTTTTGTCACATGTTAAGTTAATAGTAATACAATGAAATAATATTTAGATAAGTAAGTAATGGATAATAAAAGTTATGAGTTGTTTGAAAATATAGAGGAAAGAGATGATCTGTATGCTAATTGTCTGGGTTAAAAAATGGCAAACAATTGAAGATAGAAACTTGGAAGAATAAACAACTTTTAAGAGTGAGACTGGGACCCACAGAAAGAATAAGCTTTCATTTTCACAATGGCACAAAAGTTCGTGCAGGTGTAAATGACCAAAATAACTCTCTAAGAGGTGGTTTGGTACGTGAGATAAGGTGGGATATCACATGGTTAAGCTAGTGTTTTGTCATAGATTTTTCAATATTTTTGATAAATATTATTTGGGTGAAATTTCACCATATGTTTGGCCATAGTATTTGAGAAATATATTTCACTTTTTAAAGAAATATGATTTATATCCATAAATTTTAAAAACTATCAAAACTAACCATAAGTTTGTATTACATAGCAAGATAAAAACAACTATGTAACAAGATTCATGACTTTCGCAACAAGTCAGTTGGATTTTCATTGCAGCAAATAACAAGTAGTGAAGCACGACTATTGTTCCTTTCAAAAATAAAAGTTGGTGTAGAATTTGAATAAATAGAGGGTGTTTTTGTAAAAAATAAAAGTTTGGTGTAGACTTTGAATTTTTAAAAGCTCTCAAATAATAACTTTTGACCCAAATACTAGTTTTTTCTAGTATTTGAGAATTTGGGTTATTTACCAAAAAAATTATCAAATAATGACAAATTATATGAACAAATACTATTTGTCAAATTTTTCTCCAAATTTTAATTGGGAAATCTGTGGCCAAATGGGTCCTAAGTTTGGTACTAAATTTATATTACATTTGGTTGATGGTATATATTTATCTCGGAACTAATTTATATCATCAACCAAATATGATATAGGTTAATACCGAACTTAGTCTTGAGATATCTCATCTTATCCCATCCAACATGAGATTATTTAATACCACCTCCCATACGGTATAAATTAGTCATGAGATTATAATCCCGAGATAATTTAATCTACATACCAAACGATCCCTAAGTGTCAAAACAGGCATGTTGACCTCCTGCCTGGTTTGGCACATATAACTCTCCCTTATTAAATAGTACTCCCTCTATTTTAAAAAGAATGACATGTTTTAATTTGGCACGAAACTTAAAAAAAAATAAAAAAAAATTGAATCTTATGATCTTAAATTAAAATTATGTCAAATATATCAAAATGTCTTTAATTTTGTGGTCTTAAATATGCTAAAGTTGAAATTAAAATATTTTCAAAAAAAAGAAAATTATTTTTTTAAATAAACTAAAAAAAAATTAGATTATACTTCTTAAAACATAGAGTAATAAGTATTTCAATGGATGCACCACGCAGAGCAAGTGTCCAAAAGAAAGTCCAAAAATGGACGTACTGAAAGGCGCCAAACCGACAAACAAAATGAGAAGCCAACCATTTTTGCACTTCATATCATCCCTACCTGCAAGATGGATGTGCTTGCCGCCGTTAAATTCATTTGAATTCAATATTTTTAATATAAAATATAAATTTATAATTTTAATAATATAATAAATTTAATATTAAAATTTTTGAATTAAATATTACTCAGATGTTACCTGTCTGCTGCTGTTGGTACACATAATTACAAGCCTCTGTGGCGATAAAATAATGTGTGATGGAAATCGCTTATCTTTTCAAAACTTTGGGGAAATGATTTTGGCATGCATATCAATACAAAATGGACATTTTAGCTTCTTCTTTTTTTTGTCAATGATTGATGACATTACCCACTACTACTGCTTGCCCGGTTGATTCCTCCTCGATTATATCAATCTAATAAGTAGGTAGATTGAAGATACTCCTTTGATTCGCTTTTACTTGTTAATTATATTAAAAATAAATATTTATTTTTATTTATTATTTTCTCATTTCAATTTTTTTATGTTTTACTTTCAACATAAATTACTTATTTCTCATGATATAAAATTATACATCAATTAATATAAATATTATAATAAAATATTTATATTAATTATTATTTTTAAGGAGCGTGCAAACTCCAATTTATTTTCTCCATAAACTCCAAAGTGGACAATTAAGAAAATAAACGGAGGGAGTATAGTTAAAATAATCATTGAAATAAGTAAAAAAGTTTTTGAAAAGATGTACTTAAACTAGAAATCCGCATGTTGGGTTTAATGTTTTGGCTATCAATTTTGATGATAATAAATTAATATAATTTAATTTAAAAATATTTATTTATAATAAATTTATTTTTAATACAGGTTTATTTGATGAAAAAGAATTTGGTCATAATCTAAATGAATATGGAGAATAAAATATTATGAGATGAAATTATGAGAGAACATATGAAAAAAAAAGACTTGTCTAAGTTAAAGTTTGTCTAATGAAGAAGGATTTAGTGTATATCTAACAAATATGAAAAAGAAGAAATTATGGGAGAGGATATGAAAGAAAAGACTTGCTCAAATCAAAGTACAAAAATCATGAAAAGAATATTTACTAGTTTTTTTTTTTGGCAATAACTGTGAACTATTACCATACCAACAAAATAAACAACAATATACACCTAAAGAGCATCTAAAACGCAGGAACCAAACAATCCTTGGTTAGTAGACCTCGGAGACACTAGTTACAAATGATTTGTATGAGCTCACTGTTCTTTCTATACTTCTTAGACAACCTGAAAATATCTAGTCTTTCCCTAATTACACTCTTCACCTGATGAACCACAAAATTTGTATTCACACTAACATTCTTAAAAATTCTATAGTTTCTAGCCATCCAGGTAGTGTATACCACAGCTCCATAGACAGTCACAATCACCTCCTTTTTAAACTTTGGCCAGTGTTTCAACTTTATCCCAGCAAGCATTGCATTCACCCCATGATACTGAAGTTGCATTCCCAACCACTCTTGTATGGCATACCAAACTTCAACATTCCATGCACATTCGGAGAATAAATGAGTGGCACTCTCAGTTACTCCATTACTACACATCGTGCATTGAGTGTCTCCATTTCCCAAACTTAATCTTTGCAACCTATCCTTAGTCAAAAGCCGTCTCAACACAGCTAGCCATAAGATAAACCTATGTTTGGGCAGCATTACTCTGTTCCATATCAACTCAGCAGTATCCAACTTTGGTGCTTCTCCGATCAGCTTAAGATAGCCCTGTGATACTGAATATGTCCCATTGGGTGCTAAGCAATAATGCCCATTATTATACCAATCATTCATCCTCAGTTTGATCTTTGTTAGTACCTTCCAATACCAGTTGCAGTCCCCAGGGGGGCTACTACTCCAGAAATCATCTCCGCTATTCATATATACACCATTGACCCATTTGACCCACAAAACGTTCTTTTTTTCCATGATTAGCCAAATTAGTTTACCCACTGAAGTCATGTTCCAATATTTGCATCCCTTGATGCCAAGCCCATCCTGGCTCTTTGGTTTGCACAAACTTTCCCAGGCCACCGGAGAGACTTTCTTCTTTGCCTCAGTACTTCCCCACAAAAAAATCTCTACACTTTTGATCCACCTCTTCTAGCACACTTTTAGGGAGTATAAAGACAGAACCCAGAAGTTGTGCAATGAGAATAGGAAAGAATTAATAATTTGCAGCTTACCAGTGTAGGATAAATGCCTTGTAGAAACAGCTCGTATCTTCTCCGTAATCTTTAAGATTAACTTGTTACATTCTATTTTGGTCCATTTCTTAGGAGATAGTGGAAGCCCCAAGTATTGTATTGGAAAAGTCCCCAACACAAAACCAGTGATATTTAGCAGCTTCTCCTTAAGACCATCCTTCACCCCTGCTAAAAAAATGCTCGACTTCTCCGTATTCGCTACTAGTCCAGTCACTTTTGAAAAGTGTTGCAAGGCCTCCACCACCCTGTGGACAGAAGCTTCATAACCCTTACAAAATATCATCAAATCATCGACAAAGATGAGATGATTCAACTGTTGTTCCTTACACATAGGGTGATACCTAAAATCTGGTAATTGTACCAGCTTTGCCATGGTTCTAGACAGATATTCTATAACCAAAACAAACAGTAATGGAGATATGGGATCTCCCTGTCTCAACCCCCTCTTTCCTTCAAAATAGACATGACATTCCCCATTCACTCTAATGGAAAACTTAGTTGTCGTAACACATGTCATTACAAGTTGACAGAATTTTGGTGGAAACCCATAACCCTTTAACATTGATTTTAAGAAATCCCAATTCACCATATCATACGCTTTTCGGAAATCAATCTTCATCATACACCTAGATGAAGTCTTCCATCGATAGTGCCTCATCAAATCATGACATATGAGTATATTATGCACCAAAGATCTTCCTCTCACAAATGCATCTTGAGTGTCATTTACTAGTGATGGCAGAATTTGTTTTAGTCTTCCACTTAACAGCTTGGAGAGACACTTGTATATCACATTACAACATGATATTGGCCTAAATTGACTTGGAAGTTCAGGCTTTGCAACCTTCGGAATGAGTGTTATAACAGTTGTATTTAATTGTCCCAACAACTTCCCATTCTGCATGAACTCCAATATAGCATCTGTAATGTCCTCACCTACTATATTCCAAGAATCCCTGAAAAAACCACTATTGTACCCATTAGGTCCTGGATTCTTTGTAGTCTTAATACTGAACATTGCATCTTTTATCTCCTTCCTAGTAAACTCCGTAAGAAACTGCAGTGATATAAGTAGACCATTATGTAGGATCACATCTGAAGCTTTCCTCCTTGGCTCAATACTCTCTTCCCCTAACAGCTGAGAATAATACTTGACAAATACATTCGCTATCTTCTGTGGATCAGTTTGCAATCGCAAGTCCTCATCCTTAATTTGAGTCATTGCCTGAAAAAGCCTCTTTTGTTTTAGAACGGAGTAGAAATATTTTGTATTGTCGTCCCCCAGTTTGATCCATGTAGCCTTGCTCCTCTGGACCAGCAGTAGTTCTGCCAGGTAACTCTCTTTCTTAAAAATCGTCCCAATTTCCCTCTCCTCCTGCAGTAGCCTACTATTCGTAGGATCGAGTTGCAGCTGATCCTGAGTAGTCTTTAGTTTGTCCCTTAGCTCATCGACTTTTCCAATCTGATTAGCAAAGTAATATGTGTGCAAGCCCCTCAAGTCATACTTCTGCCCCTTTAGCCTTGTAATTATTCTAAACATCATACAACCCCTCACTTGTCTCTGTCACCCATTCTTCACTATATCATTGAACTGTGGTTGCAAGCTCCACATGTTACAATATTTAAAATCCCTCCTCTGTCTAGGTATATCATCAACCATTTTGACAAGTAAAGGACTATGGTCACTTACTCCTTCATGAAGAAAGTGAGTTCTACAATCTGGCATTTCATTCATCCATTCCTCATTCACAAATGACCAATCAATTTTGGAGAAAATTCTACTTGCTTCCCTTTTGTCATTCCAAGTGTAGGTGCTACCCATGCTAGCCATCTCTTCCAGGTCACATTATTTCAAGAAGTCTTGGAAATCAACTACCTCTGCTAAGGACACCGACAGCCCCCCAATCCGATCATTACTATGCAACACAGAATTAAAATCTCCTAGGACAAGCCATGGTTTGGTCATCCCATGTTTCAGATGAATCATATGACTCCATAGATCTTTCCTTTCCTCCCTCCCATTATGGGCATACACAAAGGTGATATAAACTTCCTTTTGTAATGAGATATACCTGACTAAGCATGTTACTACTTGGTCAGTCTCATCACATATACTCACCTCACACATATCTTACCACCACACTATCTAAATCCTCCCATTATAGTGGGAGGTATGGTTAACATAATATTTCCATCCACCAAACATTGTAGTTGCTATCTGTTCTATACCATTATATTTTATTTTAGTCTCCAGAAGACCCATCATACTTACATCAAGCTGATTACAGAGGAATCTGACTTCCTTCTGCTTAGAGGGTCCATTAAGACCTCTTACATTCCAGCAAAGTAGCCTAACCATCCCTCACATGAACTTATCATGTGTTCCTCACATTCGCAACATCAGCAATAATTGTCTCCTCCTCTGCAGTCTGTGCCAGTGTGCTAAGCGTGTTTGTAATTGCCACACTTGCACTTGGTGCAACAACCATCCTTCCCTTCTGTGCCTCTCCACCCCTTACAACATTCATTCTCTTTGACTCATTAGCTTTAGTAGACATATGTTCCCTCCCTGGGTTACCCTGCTTTGCTTCACTTGGTTCTGTCTGCATTGGGTTTAACTTCCTACACTCATCCTTCATATGACCAAATTTATGACAATGATCACATAAGGATGGTTTCTAGTCATACGTAACCATTTGTGTTAGCACTATCCCTTTTTCTGTAACGACCGAGTCCATCATTACGGGTAGTCCAATCGTGCCAAGTGTTAGAGTTAGAAAACTCTGGGTTTGGGAGTTTAAAATTCTGGGCTAGGCTAGCCTCGACCGGTTTTGAAGCGAGGTGGAGTCTAGGGAAATCTGGGAATGGATTAGACTAGGTGTATTAGGTTAAGCTAGTTTTCCATGTAGCCAAGACGTAGAGGAGTCCGAGGGACTTTTTGAAATTGAATTTGGGTAATTAGAACTCCCGGAATCGCGTTTGACATGAAAGGGTTGCTTCAGGTCGTCGGGAGAAGCAAGTGTGTTATGAAATGGCCAAAACTAGCAGATTTCTGCACATTCTATCCGTGATGAGCGTGACCACGCGTGATAGCAGCCACCGCTATAGCATTGGAAATTACCGCTATAGCGACGGTCAAAGGGCGGTCAACCTGTTTAAGACCGCTATAGCGGCAACCGACTGCTATAGCGGAGTGGGGACCGCTATAGCTGGCCGACGGGGTTTTAATGCAAAAACATTCTCCAAAACATCAATTTTTCACAAGTTCATTTTGGGTGAATGGCTAGGCGATTCCAGGCGTTTTTCCTCATTCTTCCGTCAAAAATCTTCCCTGAGGTAAGGCTTTCGTTCCCTAAACTCTGTAATACATTTCCTATGCGGTAGAATTGCTAGAAGATAAATTGGGGAATGGTTGGAATGACCTAGGGATGGTGGAATTTGGGGAAAGAAGGGGATTCCAAGCATGTATGTTCTTGGGTATTGTTAAAAGTATGTTATTATGATCATAGGTTGTTAAATTCTCTATTTTTATCCGTAAAAATGATAGAACTAGGAGATTTAACGGTGGAAAGCCTGAGAAAAGGGTGGGATGATCATGGGTGGCCTGGGGTTTGGGGATTTGGTATAATCTGGGTAATGTGCAGGCATTGTGCATTAATTGTATGTACTGTGTGTTATTTTTAGACCAAGAAAGAGAAAGGAATTCCTATAAAAAGGACGCAAAACCATGGATATGGGCCTGCAAGATCGCCAGGAATGCCTCCACGGAGCCAGAAGTGCACGGTTGCAGCTGCTTGGCACCCAGGTAGGCTAGGTTTTCATGAGTAGTTAGACTTGTTTACTTTTCATACTTGTTGTATAGTAGAAACGGAGAATCCATATTTTAGGCCTCCGGGTACAGAGTCTGGCGAATTCGGTATTGGTTGTGTTGTTTCTAGGATGTACGGAATGGCTGGTCTTGTGAATGTTATTACGTGTTCAATTTATTCATATTGACGTGATAAAATGATGGGTTAAAGGACTAGCGTGTCGGGAAGGTTCGGGGAACCGGGGAAGTGCTTGGAGCACGGGAAACGGGAATAGGAAGCTCCTAGGTGGGGTTTCAGGAATGTTTATTGCTTGAGGCTTAGCGGTGGTCTGGCTAAGGTTAGAAAAGGGAAGCGTGTTGCATGCTTGTGTGTTCATTTAACAAGGAAAATCGCTAGTTGCATGTTATAATAAAAAGGGTAAATCGGGGAATAGTCTTTGGACGGGAATTGATGGTTCGTAGTTGTACTCGGAAAGGGGTAGGTGATGGCTTATGATTTTCTGTGAATGTGTATATTCATGTACTCATGTCTAAGTGATGGTATGCATTACATTGCTTAGGGAAGTTGTGTGGAATGTCTAGGTTCCTGTTTACAGTCTGTGATTGAACGGGGTTTACTTGTTGGTTTTACAAGTTGTGTGCGTTCATATATTGACTGTGGTTTGTTGACATTCGGTTGGCTTGGGTACCACGCCTGGTACGGGTTTACTATTTGGTTGGCACAGGTACCACGCCTGGTACAGTCACTATTTGGTTGGCACGGGTACCACGCCTGGTACAGGTTACTATTTGGTTGGCACAGGTACCATACCTGGTACAGGTTACTAATTGGTTGGCTCGGGTACCACGCCTGGTACAGGTTACTATTTGGTTGGCTCGGGTACAACGCCTGGTACGGGTTCACTTTATTGCATATTGCATTTGACTTTGTATTACATTAATTATTATTGGTTCGTGTGTGGACCGGGTTTTTTTACTGAATGTAATACCTGATATTGGTTCCGTGAGTGGGCCGGGTTGTTTATTGAAAAGTGCTATTGTTTGGTGGTCCTTGAGTGGTCGGGAACTGCTGTATAACTACTGTGTTGGTCTTGGTATAGGCGTTATTATGTCATGTTATGAGTTTGGTCTTGGTGTAGGCCGGGTTGTTATATTATGTTATTAGTTTGGTCTTAGTGTAGGCCGGTTGTTACATCATGTTATGAGCTTGGCTTTGGTGTAGACCGGGTTGTCATGTTAACACCTAGATGTGTTAGGGGGGATCCGGGTGGGTCCGGACTATGTAAAAGAGGTTATGAGTTCATGTTTTATTGTCACTAAGTGTACTAATGACGGTTAAGGATTAATTGTGTTAATAAGCATAAGGATGGGTCTTGGGGTAGACCGGGTAGCCTGTTGAACACTTAGGTGTGGCTGGAGGATCCTTGGAGGGTCCGAGTTTTGGGATGAGAAAGGGATTTAGATGTAACTCTGTTGTTGTCATTGAATGTGTCAGTGGTTGCTAGGTGAGTTGCATGTGGTTGGTAAATATAGAGGAAGACGAAGAGTCTGGGCGTGGTTATTGGTTAATATAACCAGGTGGTAAAGCTGTCCTAGTGGTCCAGGAAAGTCTGGAAATTGGTAGGTAATACTTGGGTATAATAGCGGTTTAGTTGGGCAGCTAGCCTGGTCAAGTCTGAATATTTAGTCAAAGTAGTTGACTGAGGTAAAAGTTAAATGTGACTTGGGAAGTCTACGTGTCAAGGTGACTTGGGAAGTCTACATGACAAGGTGAATTGGGAAGTCTAGGTGACAAGGTGACTTGGGAAGTCCTAGATGTCAGGGTCAAGGTTAAAGGTGAAAGAGGGAGCTATAATGTTTATTTCATGTATTTCCCTGTTTTTCTTATATGATGGTAGGAATGGATTCGGGTCGACCGATGATGCCTACCAGTACGTGTGTTTATACTGACTCTACTCTTGCTATACTTTTTTGATATAGTCTGGTTGCAGGTTGGTGATGTTTCATATGTTCACGGTGATGAGGGTCTCCAGCAACTTCTGTCTTCGATTCCATGGCAGAAGTTGGGTGTTTATCTCATTGTGTCATCTTGTAGAAGCTCTTGTACCTATTTAGACCAGATCCTAGGGGAGGGTGTTTTTAAAATGTTGTAAAGGTTTTTCCGTAATTTCTTATGTAGCCTATTTCTGAATAGGATTTGTAAAGGAAAGGATTTCAGTTATGTATAAAAGGAAGGGGTATTTTCACTACTTCTTATTTTTCTGCAAGTTACCTGTTGGACAGGGGGTGAGGGTTCGTTTATCTAGATGATTAGAGTAGGCGCCTACACGACCCGGTAGGTTGGGTCGTGACATTTTCATTTTGAAATAATACTTCATCAGGGAGTGTTGTTCCCACCTTAACTTCTATCAACAGTCGGGCAAAACTCAAACCTAGCTTCTTCTCTGTGTGTTTATCCACCATTAGGGGTTTCCCCACTAAACTTCCTATTTTACTCAAACCCTTTGCACTCCAATACTTGAAGTCCAACCCCGGGAGTTTGATCCAAATAGGCACATTCATCAACTCTTCCTTGGAATATTCCATTTCAGGAGTCCAAGCCTTGACAATTAACAGTTTATTGTCAAAATGATAGATCCCACCTTGCAGCACATCCAATTTCCCATCTTCAGTATCAAACCTCACAAGGACTATTCCATTCTTCATCATGGCAATTTTATTTATGCCATACTTACCCCAAATTCGTTGGATATACCCATTCAACACAGCAAAAGGTGGGTGAGCACCCAAAACATAGCACACAATAGCATTCTGCCAATAATCAACCTCTGAACTTATGTCTTCCATGTCAATTTCCCCAATCAGTTTATCCCCTACACACTCTGGGTTTACATATTCAAGCTTAAACCCCGCATTTGCAATCTTAGAGATATCAAATTTATCCCAAATTGAGCTCTCGACAGGTAATTTCCCCTTATCGGGTACCTCAGTGAAACGTGTTGTCCCGGACGAGGCCTCTTCTCTATCAACTTCATCAGCCTAGGTGGATTTCGAACTACCAGCAGAGACAATCTCCATCCATTCCTGAAGGTTTGCCTTCACTGGTGTCTTAACTTCATTCAACTCTCTGCTTAATGCCGCCTGATTCCCCAGCCCTAATTTCTCCGGTTGCGCATTCCCAGTAGCTATTTCTCTAGTTCCAACCTTCAGTGCTTCCCTCGTTTGCCCTTTTCCAGTGTTTCCTGTTTGCGTAATCTTCTTCGGTAGGCCTGACGTGGAACTTCCAATCGGGATCGTGTTCTTAGGCCTCCTACCCATGGCTGGCGCACGTTAAGCTAACGTGCATCGGAGAGCTTTATCGAACCTTATTTCCCAGAAAATGTATTTTTGCTACAATATATTTACTAGTTACTACTATCAAATGGAAGGAAAATATTCTACAAAAAGAAGAGTACCTATTTGTTACTTTAGGAAGGCCCAAAATTCATAGAGTATCAAGATATGCCATAAGTCTTAAATTTACAAAAGAAATCACATTCAGAGTGGTCAAAATTCAAATTTAAGAAGATGATTGTGAATTGTGATTACATTCAAAATAATATAAATCAAGATTCAAGGTGAAATAAAAAGGATCATGATATTATTTTGAATTGCTTAAATAAGAGTTCATATTTGTACAAGTCAGAAGTCAGGAGAAGAGTTCAAAAATATTAATTATTTTAAAAGAAAGATATCTACTATAAATGCAAATCATACAAAGGAGATGATTGAAAAAACATTAAAAAGATTTATTAAATTACTGCAAGATTTACTACGAAAATAAAGTATTTCGCAAGATTTATGAAAGGAGGCTGAAAATAGATCTTCTTCATGTCTTACTTAAGGATGTGATAGACATGATGGGAAGGAAATAAAACAAGAGGCATTTATTGACATTCAAATATTCAATCAAGATATTTACTACGGAAGAGAACAAAGAATCAACGATGCTAATCAAAAAAATAAATCTTCTAGATATATTAGTAAGAGCCTGTTTAGATTTGCTTAAAAGAAGTAGTAGCTTTTAAGCAATATGATTAAAAGTTGAAAATACGTGTTTATAAATAAGTAGCTACGTGTTTGGATAAAAAATACTGAAATTGAAAAAAAAAGTTGTTAATGAGTTTGGTAAATAAGTGTTGTTAAGCACTTTTTTGTTGTAGGAGAAAGAGAAAGATAGAGAAGCGAGATGAGAATGAGAGAAAAGAGAATACTTCCATACATTTTAGGGCTGAAAAGTGAGGGTAGTGTTGGAATTAGAGAAAATTATCAGAGATAAAGTGATAAATGTATTGGTCAAAATGAAAAAGAATTTTAAGCAGAAAGTAAAAAGCTTGAGGGTGGGGGGGTGGGGGGGGTGGGTTCTAGCTTTTAGATTTTAGTTTTTAATCAATTTTAATTTTTTTTAATTGGTTTATACTTTACTAAACACATGAAAAAGCTAAAAAAAGACCCATCCAAACAGGCTCTAAATCTTCAATTCTACCATTACGAAAAAGGAAAGAAGTACTACAAGAGAAATTGATTACATACGAAATCAAGAAAGAAGACAAAGCACTATATGGAGATACATAAAAAAAATTAATTGATCACATAAATATGCAAGAGTGACTAGAGAATCGTCCAGATTCAAAGGCACTAAAGAGCTGGAGTTCTTATGTTCCATGAGGATAGTTCTTTATAAATTACAAGGATGCAAATGTCACGCCCCAATTTCGGGAGGTGCAACTGGCACCTAGTGCCACCCTTAGTCTTGAATTAACTCTGCTAGACGTAGCTCGTAAACTTCAACTCATCTTAAAAGCCCCTTAAGCAACCTGCATAAATCCCCTAAGATACCGATCATATCTTTGCAGCTAACCACGTTGGTAGCCCCAAGGACAACAACAAATAATCAAATAGCCCGAAGACAAGCAATATAGTTATAATCGACCTATACAAATAATCTCTAAGTCGTATGTAAGCTCGGGGTCGCTATCATCAATAGAATACAAATCCCCAAGAGGGATGATTATATCAACTCAAGAAGCCAACCAAATCGAATAGGGCTATGAGTTATTCGGCTACAACAACTAGTTGTATCGTTCTTTAAGCTTTAAGGCCGGATACTTGCCGAGAGAAGAGAATAACTTTAACATATCTTACTTCGGGACTTCCACTCTTATGTCGTGTTGCGGACGTTCGCCAATAATTTTATTTATTTATAACATAACATCATATATAACAGTATAAGCAGCAAACCAAGAAGCACGACGATATCGACAACAGAATAATAACTCACGAGCGGCAAGCTCGATAATTGACAAATATGATAAATAAATAGTGTATTGCCACACACATAAGCTACGGGTCATTGAGAACTTCTTCGTAGCTTTCATACACCTTCGCCGTCATCGAAAAATCGTTCTTAGCGGTGAATTTTTGGGCTATGTCGATTGAACGGCTGCCGATGGAGGTGAGAGTGGCCGTTTGAGAAAGGAGTATTGCATGGGAGATCTTTCGTGTGATATATGCACATCCTAAAATTCCATATTGTATGGTGGAATATTTCATTTTTTTTTTGAGTGATAAACTAGTTGACCAACAGTTTGCTTAGTGAATAACCAAGAATTTATAGGGGAAAACCTACCCACACTGTTAATACCAAAAAATAATATTTCACCTGTTTTTTGTGCCCCCGCACCCCATCCAACCCATAGTTTGAATTTATTTGTTGACACTCACTTTCAATTATTTGTTCATTTGATATGAAGTTTAAAAAAAATAATTTTTTTTTAAAATTTTATGATCTTACCTAAAGATATGTTAAATATATTAAAATGTTCTTGTATTTTACTTTTTTCGTTCATCTTTACTTGTTTATTTTTGATTTAGCACACTCTTTAAGAAATAATAAATAAAAAGATAATTTTACTATTTCACCCCTATTAATTATAAGTTATATAAATATTAGAAAATGAATGCTACTTAATAATAAGGATAAAATAGACAAAAAATAGTAAATTGTCTCTTGATTTTTTAAACTCGACAAGTAAAATTGAAAAATTATTTTTAATACAATGAGCAAACGGAGGGAGTATGATCTTAAACATATTATATAAAAAATTTACATTAAAAAATTGTCAAAAAAAAGGAATCATTTTTTTTTGAAATGAACTTAAAAGAATACGATAAACAAATTAAAAACAAAGAAAGTACTATTTTAACATTTATATATGGTAAAAATATATATTTTATTTTTACCAATAGATGACAAAGGGTCAGGCGATCCAAAAGAATAGCCGGACATTCTTGGTTCAGGTTGATTAACAGGCCCTGACTACTGAGCTCAATCGGTTTGTTAATTCAGGGACAAATCTGGCAGCTTTAGGTATCATTTATTTTCATTAAGATTAAGATGCTTGAATCTGACTGATTAAGATGTTGTTTTTAGATCTGAACACTGAATGATTAAAATTGTTTGTTTTTCAATATCTGAATATGCATGATTTATTTATTTATCAACATAATAAACATATAATTTAAATAAAAATTAATTAAATATCATATCAATAAAATATTTAGAAAATTGTATTAAAATAAAATGAAATCATAAATTGCAATTAACTCATTATTTTGTGGGTTTTGAAGTTAATCTTCATAATTGTTTTGTATTTCTACTCAATTTGGATGTAAGTTATATGCAAGAAGCATCTAGTAATATCATATTAAAATCTGAGAATGGCGTGTCAAATACCAAGCAGCAAAAATTGAGAAGAAAAGGGGAAAGGAAAATAACTCCACAGTTATTTTTTATGCAAAACAAAGTACCCCTTCAACTTCTAAAAATATTAACATAAATTAGTATAAGTACGATTATTTAAGTTGTATTATATGAAGAAGGATTTTGCAATGCGCGATGCCCATAACATGTTAACTTTGACGAGGTTAATATGAACAAACTGTTAGGATTTTTGCCCTGATTTTTTTATCAAATTTAAGTTTTACTTTTCTTGGAAGAAAAGTAAAAGTATTACCATAATTGCTTTTACTTTTTTCTGAAAGAAAAAATATAATTCTCTTCCATATTTGGTTAAATCTTTTTTGGAGGAAAAGTTTGGACATCTATAAATTGAAGATCTCTCTTCTCATACCAAAACACAATAGCATCCACAATGTAGTCGTTTAAAGAGTTTTGTTTAGGGGGAGATTTTCTCTCAACAGTTTTAATTTTTTTTACATATTAGTTTTTCATAATATATAGAGCATTTGACCAAACCTATCAATAATATATATTATTTTAGTATAGTTTTATGTATCGTCTGATTTATCGCCTTGATAGTTTGTAATTATAAGCTTTCGCATGATGCCTTCTTGATTTCGATCCCAACAAGTGGTATCAGAGCCGATAGTTCAGATTGAAGACATGTTAAGATCAAAGTTGCAACCAACTTGGCGATAGTGAAGATTTTTTGTAAGAAAAAAAAGTGTCCAAAATACTACATGTGGAGACAATTCTCAATCATATTTTCAATAATTTTGCTGCTAAATTTTTAAAAATATAGCTCACTTTTAACCCGAAAGTGCTCAAATACTTTTAACCCAAAAGAGCTTCATTTTTAAGCATGCCAAGCAGCAATGATCAAGATTATGTGAAGAACGAAGAACATGCATGTGAAGAAAGACGGATCGAGTTTTTGTCAAGAAAATCAAGCCAAAAAGAGAAAAATTATTGGGGTTTTTGCCATGATTTTCTTACCAAATTTGAGTTTTATTTTTCTTGGAAGAAAAGTAAAAGTATTACCATAATTGCTTTTACTTTTTCTGAAAGGAAAATATAATTCTCTTCCATATTTGGTTAAAATCTTTCTTGGAGAAAAGGTTTGGACTTCTATAAATTGAAGACCCTCTTCTCATATCAAAACGCAATAACATCCACAATATAGTCGTTTAAAGATTCTTTTTTAAGGGGAGATTTTCTCTCAACAATTTTAATATTTTTTTATATATTAGTTTTTCATTGTCATGACCCAATTTCTCGATCATGATGGCACCTACAACCCCCGGTAGGTGAACCAATCCCCGTAGCCCAGAACAGTTAGCAATGGGCTACTATCTAGCAAATAAGGGAGCAAGACGAATAAAATAGATAACAGGGATATAAATATATACATATGCGGAAACTAAACCAAACCCCAAGACCTGGTATCATAGTACAGAGCCAAACTATATACATGGAGTGCAAATAAACCAAAACTATATATACAAATGTCTCTGAATGGTAATAGAGTACATGAAGCAAAAGATAACTAAAGCTAAGCTCCGATCGCCAAGAGCTCACCCTCAGCCTGAAGTAGTCCTCACAGATCTCCAAGCACGAATCAAAGCGATCTAACGGCGATGGCCCACGCTAAGATCTGCACCCAAAGATGCAGGGGGTAGGGGTGAGCACCAAATGCGAAGCATAAGGTACCCAGTAGGTATCATAGGCCGACTGGGCACATATAAGATAACGCAGTAAAATAGACAGAATAGAAGCACAGTAGTCAGAGAAATCAAACAAAAAGTACACGAGGAACTAGCCCAAGAGGAATCAACAGACAAACCACACTGTGAGGCCTAGCAAGGCAGAATATATCACATTTTTCTCCAAAGGCACAGGTGAAAGTAAGAAATAATGCACCTGGGGTCCTTGCAATAACAGTGTATATAAAATAAGTTTACGAAATGGACGGTATACCGATAACCTCAAGTGTAAGAAGAAGAGAGAAAGAGTAATAATAGGCATGCTCAGAGACATGAATCAAACTCAACTAATCATACCAATCTCATACTTATCCATAATAGAGAACAATTATGTAAGTAAAAAACAAAAGTCTACCTACAGTCCCTCGGCCGCCCATACAACCGAGGAATACAAACAAGTGAAAACAAACCCTCCGGCATCCCATACTACCGGACCGTACAATCAGCAACCAGCAAACAAGGGTGGAACCTCGAACCATGAATGATATGATGCATGAAGATCTCAAGTGCCATAGTATCTCTGTATGTACCTCCTCCGGCGCCGATCCGGCCCAGCAGGTAGGTTCCATGGAAGGACTCTGCCCGTATACCTCTACTTCCCCGTATACCCCTCTTCCGGCACACGCAGCCCGTAGCCCCTGGCCCGGATAGCAAGGTCCATGGAGGTCCCAGACCCCATACTAAATCTCAGTATCAGAACATG